>SRMA01026837.1:152380-163958 GCA_007224835.1 Danionella cerebrum | reverse complement strand
TTGCAAGCAAGCCAACATAATAAGTTTAAACACAATAACAATATGTTGGCTTTGCAAGCAAGCCAACATAATAATAATAAGTTTAAGTGAGATAACAATATGTTGGCATGCAAGCCAACATAATAATAAGTTTAAGTGAGATAACAATATGTTGGCATGCAAGCCAACATAAAAACACTTAGCGACACAGAGTTTCTATATTTGTTCCCAGCTTTCTGAGCATATCTCTAGTTTGTTTAATTTGGTACAGATTAAGAGGAATAACCGATACATTACTGTAATCGTCTGCAGATTTATTCCTCGCTCACACCACACTGATCGCTCTGATCCACACTAGTTGAAAATACAGCCATGTGACATCATACGGACGCTCATTGGTCACATATGGCATTGTTTCTTTGACTGCTTTTGGACTGGTTAGAATTAACATGCACATGGAAGTAAACAATGGCAAACAGAATGCTAGAAGCCTGGGATAACAAACTAAAAAATTTGTTGTTTGATTTTGTCCTTTTGGCATCCTTTACTGTAGCATTTGTGTTAATCGCCTATGATTCACATTGCAATTCGGAAACAAAACACTCCAAGTTTAACCGCAAGCTGCCATTATAAACACTGTAAACAGACACAGGCCAACCCATAATGCCATGTGCAAGTGAGTTGCTGTATTTGTTCAATAAGCATGTTTTTATCATGTTTTTAGTTTGTATCAGTGTTGTTTTTGTTGATGACGACGATAACAGAAATATTTACAGGATGAAAATTTTTCTCGTGACTCTAAAATATGTCTCTGTATTGACGAAAACATGACGAGACGGTCACAAGTTTTCGTTAACGAAAATGAGAGTGGACGAAAATGTAAATGAGTGGACGGTTACACGTTCAAGATATTTCTGATTTGTGGCTGTAATGTTTTTCAAAATACAAAGTATGCACCACCACTTGTTGTCCTCGTCTGGTCGCAAATGCCACCGGATGCGCTGCACACACATTGAGTAGAGCATGGGGCATCCTGCGGTCCCAACTTCCCAGGTGACAAACAAGAGAATCATTGAATCAAAAGCTTTCCTGTGACTCAGTTGCTAGAGCATTGCGCTAACAACGCAAAGGTTGTGGGTTCAAATCCCAGGGAAAGAACTGACAGAAAAAATATGTTCATTCAAATGTAAGTTGCTTTGGATAAAAGCGTCTGCCAAATGCATAAATGTAAATGTAAATGGATCATGACGGCAGCATCAACAAAAGGGATTTGTGGTAGGAAACAACAAAATGCTATCTTCTTCTAACACACCCGAGGAACTGCGGTAATAACACAAACGCAAGCTAATAGACCATAGACCAACAGACGTTTGCTCATAAAGTTAGTAAACAATCAGGTACCTCTCGAGATTGGTGCTGTTTTTTCCACCTAGTTTGTTTCAGGGAATTTATTCTTGATTTTAAACTTCCATTGCCGTATTTTCTTCATGCTTTTAAATATGAAAGTACATGTTCTACCTCCATTGTTCGTAGTTTTTACGTTTATTGTACTTTAGGTAATTGTTAAGCCTCATTTATTTTCTGTGTTTATCTTTAGTGTTTGTCATTTTGTACATATTTATTTGTGTTTGTTTGATCTTTTTAGTCGACCATTAAAAAGCTGTGGAACTTGGTCTTCCATTGTCCTGTCTGGTCTCCCCATGCACCTTCGGTTTGGGCGACCAAAGGTGAAGGTGGGATCAGGGATATCACTCTGAAATAAATGCAATGCTCAGGTCCTGTGGGGTTGTTTGAATTCTGATTGGCTGGAACATATTGATCAATTTTAGACAGATCATGGCATAATTTAACAGTTTAATTTAAGTTTTAATTTAACTTATGCTATGGATAATCACTCGAAGTTAAGTGTTCGCCCGCAAAATATATAATATATATATATATAATATATTCATTAATTTAATTTTTATTACAAGAGACTCTAAACAAAGCATGCTCACAGTTCCCCAAAACAGTTGCAATGAGCCTCGCTTTGGCTGCTTGTCAAAAGCCCCAAGTATTTGGTTGATCAGCTGCTTAATTGGCAGAGTGGAGCAACATGGGTAGGGTTGGTTAGCCAGCGGGATCGGTGTTGTTTCAAATACTTTATTACACGGCAGTCATTTTCATTAGGATAAATCTGCAACTGAATAGCTGGTGCTGAAGAATCAAACCCCTATGAGCTCTCACAAGGGAGCCCAAAGTCCGTATTAATTATCAGCGATGCAGTCTCGATCGAAGATGTTAATTGCACTGATGGTCTGCTATGTAGGGAATTGCCCCCATATTTCAAGCAGGGATAATAAAAATGAATTTTTAAACAAAGGGATCTTAAAATAATATCTAATCTACAGAGAATACCCCACTTCAAAGGCAGAGCCTGGCTCTTTGAAATTTAGCTTTGTGGTCCGAAATGTTAAAGAGAAGCCTTGTGAATCTTTCAGTTGCTACAACATTGTCAAGGGGTGTGTGGGAAATAAAACAAGTGTTAATTAGCAGTTATTATGGATGTCCCACCTCTAATTTGCCTTTAAATATGGATATTTTTAATCATCTACATAAAAACTTATCTAATGTGCTTCATTTCAATGTTTTTTTTAGTCAAGTAGGCAATTATAGCAGTAATGACCAATAATTAAACATAATATTTTAAGCCTTGAGCGACTTTTACTTCTTTACAGTTTGCTCTAATAAATTACCCTTTTTGTGGCAATGCTTGATTTCATTTTTTTCTGCAACCCCAGCTTCTTTTGCTATTACATTACACAATAATTCCACAACAAACCTGAAATTGTACAAAAAAATACAATTCTGAGAATTACATTTTGTCTTTTCTCACTGACAGCACGAACTGTTTTTATGTTTTATAACAAAAAGTGTTGAGACAAAATCAAAAATTTATTGTATCAATAACCAGCCACATCTTTCCTAAACTGTTCCAACACCTTTTGTGCCACAGTTTTAAAAAAACACAAGCCATATCACAGGTATTGTACTCCTAAAGGTTATCCCTTCTTTTCACCACTAGATGGCACCGATTTGGGGTTTGTGAAATTAAACTGAAAGACGATCACACATTTTCTCACAATAAATGTATATATTGCAATTAATTAACATGGGACAATAGTTAATCATAGACCAATTTAAAATGGTAAATACTTGTTACAAATAGTCAGAAAAGTGATATTTGGATGAAAAAGAAAACATGGATGAAATGAATCCTGAGAAGCACTTTCATATTAAAACAGAAAGCCATTTCATATTAAAGAGCCCATGTCATCATTTTGAATTGTTGATTATTTGGTTTTTGAAGTCTCCAACAACAGGTTGAAATGCAATTAAAAACACTTTAATTAATATACACGTTTTTGATTTTTACCAGATTTTTAAACGACTCAGTAATTGAAGTTTTGTGAATCGTTCGTACGAAACTCATGGCAGGAGGGGTGTGTGGTATTGGGTGATGTCATTGTTCTTTTTTGTATTAACGACTATAACTCTGAGCACTTTCACATTTAAACTTAAAACCTATGTTCCTCCATCTAAGAGCTCTGTAACACACTGCATGTGATGTTTATATGGGCACTTTAAGTGACGTTAGTGATCATGCTTGCTCTTGGTGTTACCGATCATGTTAATCAATGAACACCTACATTAACATAATCAACCTATCATCTTCTGATTTTGTCGGAGCTCATCTCATGTTCCACTCTGACTTCCACTTGGGGGGCATAAACTAAAATTACACTCTGCTCATCTGATGAAATGATAAGGTGTAAGGGATAATCAATGCTCAGCCGTGCATTATACAGTTATAATACACAACGCAGGACGAGGGGAGGGGGTTAATACATTATTAACTGTGTAATGCACGGCTAATTTAGTCTTTTGCCAACACAAAATGTTTACATTATTATTAATATGCATGGCTGTAATAAATGAATGGAATTAAAGTTGTTTTAATTAGCTTACAAATGACAACACACAAAAAATAGTGCCATGGATTCTTTAATTTTGGGATGTGGATTTCCTTAACTGTTACACCAATGTCCATACGTTTACCAATTTTACAGTTTTAACAGCTACTGTGTGTCTGATATGTTTACCGGTAATTTATTTTGAATAACTTTATTTATTAATGTTAGCACTAATCGCACTACACAATTGTCTTATCTAAAACACAATTGTTTTATCTTCAAGACAATACAGATATCGTTTTAAATATGGTTTATTGACATAAAGCAGCTGATACTCCTGGTTTATTAGCTGGTTTAATGTGTTTTATTCCCTCCTGTGTTTGTGAAAGTGGGTGATATCATTTGATTTTGAGCTCTTAGCGTCCAATGAGCACTGGTCTTATTGAAGGCTTACCTTAGAGATGCCGCATCTGTCCAATCCAGCCCAATTTCTCAGCACAAAGGGGGTAAATCAACTGCATTTTGGATTTTTTACGTATGCCAGGGGTGTGGGGGCTGAAGCGGGGTTTGAGCCGGTGATCCCGGCTTCATTGTGCGGTAAAATGGCGGGGAAGAGATCATTGGCGGAGGAGATACACATAAGTATATAAACTGAACTGGACTACCGGTGTGGTTATTCGAAATTAATCAACACCTGTCAGCCAATGAGAACAGAGTATTCAGACAGACCATGGCATAAACCTTGATATTATGTTGGCGATATGCATCACAAAATGTAACACTATTTTTAACCAACTATTTTGACAGTACAGAGTGTGTGGGAAGGGATTGGAGATATTGGCTTCTAAGAACGCGTCTCTATTAAAATTTCTTTTATGACACCTTGACTCTAACATTTGTTATAGCACATTATTGGTAATCTATACATAATGTTTCGCTTGATTCAAAGTGTTTTAAAGCATATCAGCCCCTTTCAGCACTGTCTGCAATGGGAGAATGGAGCGGCAGGACCCGGAAGCGCAGCGCGACGACAGACTTAACAAGTTGATAATAGAGCAGAACTGTTGGTGTTTTTTGTATCTTGAAATTTTTTTCGTATCTTGAAGCAAAATATTTCCAGCGTGACTTTTCATATCTCGGAACATTTTGTAACTTGAAGCATTCATATCTTGAGGTAACACTGTATTCCCGGACAGCTTACCTAGTACGATACTTGGCAGGTCTAAATAATAAACTTGTGAAATTGACATTTCACCCCCTTTTTTTTTTTAGAAAAGGGTCCCTATAGAGTTTGGAGTATTCAGCCCTGCTTAGACTTGAGACCATTACACACTGATTGGAATTTTCATGCTTTTCGTGTTTTGTGCGACAATGCGCCCCGATTGAAAGCCATGGGCGCCAACAAGACATTACACATCTGACTGAACAAGTGTGCCGACGAAAAAGAGTTTTGCACTGCCATATTGGATCCGTTTTTGGCAAGGAGAACGACTAATGAAAGCTGCTCTTTTGATGACACGAATAGGACATAAAAGAGCTGCTTGGTGGCGCTCATCCCACATTTACATTGCATCTTTATACACGAAACAAATAGTGCGTCACAAATCCTCGCATTTCTACACATTTTTGTCAAACCGTTCTCTGTGATCAGCCACTAACAGAATGAACCACTCAGACAAGAACACCAAGCTGAATCGCAATTCAGACCAGTGTATAGAGGAATTTTTTTAGAAAATGATTCACAGTATATAGGTTCTTTGTAATATTGCACTAAAACCAATGGAAATTGCAATTTGCAATTATCTACATCCTACAATAGGCTACATCCTGAACTATATATTATTTAAAACAAATCAATTCTATGCTTCTGGTCTAAAGCAATTCATTTATACCTGAAGAATGGTGGAAAATATTATTTTGTACAATCCCACAATATAAGTAGAAGATCTGCCTGGATTTTTACTGGTGTTTAAAGTCCCTTCTGGCTCATTCCTGTCAGCACTCATTTAGGCTGATGGAAGGGATCAAACGCACCTGCAGAGCATCACCTACATTCCACTGCATTCGCTAATTATCTTCAAAAGCTGGTATACTTTCTTCCTAATGGGCAAGTTTAGCTTTTACCTAAAAGAAGGGGCTGGGATGTTTCTACATTATCACACTATTTATTTACTTAATCGAGCGCGAGTGGATCCCAAGAGAAAGCGCTTATCAGCATTTACAAACTCAATGCTTCCAGTATTCCCCTCGCTGCTGCAGCATCTCCATACATCACTACAGAATACAACACTCATGCTAATGCCGAGAATAAAACATCGGAGTGCGGGTGGTATTGCAATAATGTAGGAGTGCCGGAGCTCATTTAAATTCCAGTTAATGTGCTTTTTTTGTCTTGGGATTTTAATAATAGCAGCACAGAGCAAACAACAAAGGAGACCCCCGACACATGTTTCGTGAAGCTACTGTTAGAGCAAACAGCTTCATTATGTGCTTAACAGCCTGGTTTCAAAACGTTTAGAAATGGCTAATTAAAAGAATGTATTGTTTTGATTTCAGACTTTAATAACTGCAATAGAAACTGTTAAACATATTGTGATGTACTAAACTAAATTGCATGGATTTGCAGAAAATGGACAGTTCTATATCGCATTGTTTTTTTTTCATTTTAGAACATATAGGATAAATAGAATTAATATTTAGAACAGAAACCTTTGTTTATAACTATAGTTTCTAAATGTCTAATATAGACAGTGGTACCCCGAGATACAAACTGTTCAAGATATGAATGGTCTCGTGTGAAATATTTTGCTTTGTGGTACAAAAAAAATCCAAAATACGAAAAACACCAACAGTTCTATTATCCACTTGTTAAGTCTGATGTCGTGCTGCGCTTCCGGGTCAGGGGGCTCCATTCTCCCATTGCAGACAGTGCTAAAAGGGGACCATTTTTAGGGGACTAAAACCATGTTTAATATATGCAATTTGATTTCATTTTAAAGATAATTTATTAAGAGCAAATTGTAAAGTAGTAAAAAAAAGCACTCAAAAAAGCTTAGGGTTAAAACTGGTCGAGGAGAAGGAGAATTATTGCTGGTTAATTGGTACAAATACTTATTTGATGTAATAATAATTGATTTAAAATTGTCAAATATAATAATCAGCAGTTTCTCAAAATGTGTGTTTGGTTGAATTTGTGAGTTTGATATACTTTGCTTAGCTACACTGCATTATTTCTTGCTACTACAAATCCAGGAGCAGGGCTGGACTGGTTATCTGGCATACTGGGTAAACACCCGGTGGGCTGACACACTTGGGGGCTGGTCAAAATAATATTTTTATTATATATATATATATTTTTTACAATTATATACAATTTTTTTTTTTTTGCCAATGACCTGCCCATAAAGCAGGGACAGCGGCTCATTGGCTCTTTTTCCATAATGACACTGGGCTGGCCTAATCATCTCTTGTTGTACTTGTTGGCTTTTTTGCCCTGTCCAGGAGGGATGTGAAGAGTGGCAACCTTTACGTCTGGATGCCTAATAGGAAGTGACTGAAGTAACAATTAATTAAATGACCACTTGAGATTGGTGTCAGAAGTGAGCACATTCCCATTGACAACCGAGTGACAATGATCTAAACTTCACAACAAAAAGTAAACCCATGGTTTTATATGATCTATTGATGAGACATATACTCTAGCTTTAATATTAAAGGCTTCCAAGAGCAGCAGGAGGTGACAGGTTCTTTCCCTCACTTCACACTCACAGCGTCTGTGATTAATTCATCTGATTATATCTCCACCTCAGATCTGGCATCTTTCTTAGACTGTCTACAAACATCCAGACAGCGATGTCAGGAGACAGTGTCTTGACCCATCTGAAGGTCTCATTATGCCTTTCATTGACTAGATCTGACACTGGAGAAATAATAACTAATCATTTTAAACAACACTAAAACAATCAAGAGTTCAGTTGCAAAACCCTTCTTTATTTTCTTCAAGGTCCAACTTTGTATAAAGTGTTTTCACGTTAAAGGAAATGGAATGAACCCATTAATTGTCAGAAATGGGTAAAGACTGAACATTCAAAAGACCCAGAGAAAAAGCTTATAGTAGAAGAACATTTCAGATAACACTTTGACGCTTTAGTATCTACACTCTTGAAAAATTCACAGTAATCAATTAATGCAGCACAATTATGCCCCTTTCAACAAATTTTCAGTGGACGAATGTAGAAAGAATACAGGTTAAAGAGCAAATCTAGAATCACCACAAGGGTCTATTGACTAAAAGTTACAGACTAGTTATATACAAGAAGAGCCAACTCTCATTAAATGTGCTTTCTGCTCCAAATGGAAACCATTAAAGCAGCCTCTCCTTGTCCATGTTAACACCTGAAAATGACAAAACTCATACACTGCCCAATTTATGACCTTGAACGAAGCAAACCCTAGGCATTTCGTGTTAGGGTTAGAGCACCCAACTTAACAAAAAGTGTCTAGAGCCATGTGCTTCTTTACAATTTCTTATATTTTGCTTGATTTACGGCTAAGAGAGGGTGACTATTATAATTACAATTTATTACAAGTCACATTACCATACTGTCAAAAGACACTTTGTCCACAGGCATTGCGATTAGCAATTCAGAGGGTGCGCCCACTTACCACTTAGCCCTTTGCATAAAAATTAAAAGAAATTCAGACTTCAAGTCCTTCTGCGCATGAACACAAGAATTCACATTGATCTTGAGCCTTGTTTTTATTTTATTTTAGACATTGTTGTTCATTTGGTGGAATAGAAAAATAATTCTTTGTGACTCCAGTGAATAGTTGTTTCTTCCACATTCTACACACTTAAAAATTGTACCATCCACACATTTTAATCGACGAAAATCAAAATCGTTTTACTCACCCAAAATTTTTTTTTATGATTAAAAAGTGTTTTTAATACGTTAATTTAACTCTTTAAATGTAAAAAAAATTGTATTTAAATTTATTTAAATAATTAATGCTCCATTTCACATTGTGACCTTGTCAATAGGCTTTCAGCCAAAAATAAAATTCTACACATATATGATCTACTTAGGATTTAGCAAAATAAAAATCTTCCTTACTTTAAAAAAGCCAAGAATTTGACATTTGTGCCCTTTTTTTTGTGCAATAAACCCATGTTAGAGCAATGGGGGAAAAACATGTAGTTACAAATTTAAAAGCATGAAGAAAATATGGCAATTGAAGTTTTGAAAAATAAAATCAAGAATAAATTCCTTGTTGACACTGCTGCCATTATCCACAAAAAGAACTAAAGTTTTGTCACTGGAGAGCACGACCAGACAAGCTAGGATAACAAGCGCCGGGGGATACTTTATATTTTGAATGACAGAATTAAAGCCATGAATCATGAAAATGTCATGAATTTTGAACGTGCAACTATCCACTCATTGTCTTCTTCGCCCACTCTCATTTTCATGCTCTTCTTGTCAAGTTTTCCTCATAACAATGACACATTTAACTTTTTAACTTCTCGTTACCGTCACATCAATAAAATAACTTCGTTAAAGTCGACAAAAACAACACTGGTGCCCACAGATTACCCCAGGAGGGCAGGTCTCTAGTCTCCCCCAGGTCTCTAGTCTCTTAGTGAGGGTCTTTCTCAGTGAGTAACCCAGTGTATAACCACCCTAGATCTGTGAAAAGGACAGGTTTCGTAGGTTTCATCAACTCAGTGCCTTCCTTTCTTTTTTTTGCCAATTTTCAAGTTTGATGTACGATGCACTGCCAAGAAGAAATGTTCAGTCTATCAGGCTGAAATCTACTGAGATAAGAATCTACTGTTGAACCCCACAGGGTTCAGCATTAGGCCCGGTACTTTTCAATAAATCAATGTGTTTATTTACATTGTTCTGCTAATGCTGTGTTTAATATTTGTGAGTGAAGTTGCAGCAACTGAATTGTGATTGGTCAGACTCAATTCAAAAAATTCAAATGTTGGTAAGTTGTTGAATATAATAAATAATGTCATCCTTGTCGTTTAAAAGTTAGAGATTTCACTTGAACAATACACGCATCAGTTTGTATAAATAATTCATCTCAAATGAGCAAATCAAACAGAATAGCACTCATCAAAGGCTGCTATCTAAGGAAATTGAATTCTTTGTGCAGTGGGAGGAGAAAACGAGCACCGAGAATATAGTTTGAAAGTGTAAAATGGTGCACATATTTATTTATCATAACAAGGATCCAATCCTTTGTGTCTAGTAACTGTTGGGGGTACCGAAGTATTTATATATGAGCTGCAGTTTATAGCAGCAAACACTTAAGAGCAGGGAGGGTTGATCTCCTTCACATTGCTAAAGGAAGAGCAAGCTTTTTATTAAGGAGTGCAGGCCTGGATGAGTGCTGAGGGGTGCCCTCAACACTCTGAAGGACACACGTGTGTTCCAGCAAGAGTCCAGCGCTCTTTATGCTAAACACAGCTAGCTCTTGGCTGAGGAAACTCAAGTAAGTACTCTCGCACCTCTAAATATGCCACTAAACACTTGCTGAACTCATTTCGATGCTCATTCACCACGTATTGACATTTGCCTAAACACTGACTTTATGTTTATTTCATCTTGAACTTTTTGATTTAAATGGCAATTTGTATTTCAAAGAGCCATTTACTGTCAATGGTGGTGAAATCATATGGACAATAATTTTGATTAATCTTTCCATGTTCTGCCTTTGTGATTGGACAAGTGTCGCATTTTTAGGTAGAGCTCTGCTTCAAGCCCTGTCTGTCTGAAAGCTGATGAAAATAAACAAACCCACTGAGAATTGAAGGTTTGTTTATCACTGTAGACTTGCAGTTCATTCAAACTCTAGCATTGATAAATGCAAAGATAAGCTCAATAATGTTGTCTTATCAATCTCAAAAGCAAGGCAGCTGCTGGCCAAATGGGTGCCCTAAGCGGAAATGTTCTATAATGCCCCCCAAAAACACACAACTTCAATCAATGCACTTTTTTTTCTACAAAAAGCCAAGTTCAGTATGGAATAACTCAAAAATGCTACAGTAAAACAATCTTATTTTTTTCTGCTTACAAAATACAACTTTAAATACACTTTTGGGTGTACTCAACATAAAATCCATTTTTATGAAAATGCATTTCTCCCCCCAAAAAAAATCCAAGTTTGGGTTGAAATAACAAAAAAAATACCACAATAAAAAATGCACATTTTAGATTCTGACAGTCTATAATACTTACTACAATACTGTAAAGAGTTTTCGAACACATCCACAAGAGAAAACAAGACATGGAACCTCAAAGCACAATTAGCAGGTCATACCCTGGGGTTCACAGACTCTATGACTGAAATCATAATTAAATATTTCACATTTATTTACAGATATGAACAGAACGAGTACAAAACACGTGTAATATAAAATAATGATCTATAAAAAGAGAGCATTGTATCTATAATTTAAAAATATTTAAAAATGTAATATACATGCAGATATATGCATATAACAATATTAATTTATTATTAATACATAACCATTTTTATGTTGGCTTGCAAAGCCAACATATTGATATTGCTCTTAAACTTATTATGTTGGCTTGCTTGCAAAGCCAACATATTGATATTGCACTTAAACTTATTAT
>SRMA01026837.1:87773-152370 GCA_007224835.1 Danionella cerebrum | reverse complement strand
TGTTAGGTCACTGACACCTCCATAGCAACCAGACTGGTTACCATAGCAACCAATATTGCATGTACCTATCTCAGCTTATGAGAATCATAGAGACATGGGGGTTGGATTATGTTATTGTTGCGGAATTGACAACATTTAAAAAAATAGGTATTAACGGTACCAACGCAAGCCAACATCGAAGTTTGCGTGCAAACTTTAAAATCTAGTTTATTATTAAACTTTTGTCTTGTGTGAAAATGGGATAATGATGCCCTCCTCCAGCAAGCAGCAAAGCAACTGGAGATAATTGTTAGCTAAAACGAATTTAATATAAATATTATAATTAAACGATGAGTTTCCAGGATACATTACACCACTGTTGCATATATTCTTAAATGAATCAATACTAGTCTCTTCATTTCTCCTCCTCTTTTTCCCAATTCATGCCTTTATTCCAGGGCTTTTCAATAGTTAAAATGAGTTTTGTTTGAAGTATTAGAGCAATATTTTGTTAAAAAGAAATCTTAACACGCTGTTTAAAAATAAGGTTTTGACATAGGAAACACCTTTACTCTGGTAAACTGGTCAATTATAATGTATTAAAGGGTTGGTTTTATATTGTGAAATTGTTACTTAACAAAGACTGTTGGGTACTTTTAAAATCATATCCAACAAAAATGTACAAAAATAGCTGAAAGGAATAAACGTCTAATAAAAGGTATTCTAAAACCCCATGTTATGTCATTTTAAGTTGTTTGGGGTGTTTTTGAATCTAAATTTGGCCACAACTATTTCTTTGTATCATCGAATTAAATGAGTTTTGGTGACAAATCTTATTTTACACGTTCTAGGAAAATTTTTTTAATCCTGAATTTTTACACTTTATTTTCCAAGATCGTACATGACGTCACTTATTTCAAAGACAAACAAATTACTTATTTCAAACATGAACAATTATTGTGTCCTGGATTTTTCTTTTATCAGTCTTGGAGATGTCAAACATTAGTAACAACTTTAACATTTAAATTTTTTTTTTATTGTGTAGCTCCAGATTTTATTTATTTTCTCCCTGTTCATGCCCCGTTGATTTCCATCGTAACAACCGTTTTTGATTCACAATCTAACCATCCAAAAAATACATGTCTCATTAGCATTTTTGATTAAATAAAAATCTATTTTTTGCTTTCACGCTGTGACAATTTATTTTAGAGCTTTTTTCTCTCTCTCGCTATTAAAAACATGAATGAAAAAAAACAAAAAAATTGATAGAAATGTCTCAAAATCTAGCATGCTTTCATTATTAACTGCATATGTAATGTTGGCGGTGTTTATCCACAGTGAGGCAACCGTATACCTTGAGCATCCAAGGAACATGGCAAAGCAAATGTAACCAGGGAACTTGAGCACCACAAAAGCAGCCTTTGGACAGAAACAAAAATCAATCGATCTCTCTCGGTTTTTCATTCCCCTTTTTCTCTACTAACCTTGATCCCTCAGCGTGTCTTTACAGAAGCTGTGGAAAGAAAGAGAAGGAGAGACATGAGACGACGTCCCTCTAGCACTGAGAGAAAGTCATTGAGACACCAGCGCCATTAATACGCCTAGAGACCGGTTCCTGTGCACCAGCATTATGTGATGCAACTGTGCTGTTCTGAAGCATACTCTTCAGAATTCAACTCGCTGATGAGCAAACACCTCCATTCAAAAATCTCATTTCATCTGGTCAATACACTCGTACGACCTGCGCTCTTCTCCTTCCTCAGTGCTTCATCTTTATTTATGCTCTCCTTCATTAAGAGCTGCTTTCACTAACCCAACAATGTAGCCAGAGCTGAGTGGGGGAACAAGAACTCCCTTCAAATGATTCCACGACTTCACAGCTTAATCAATAAACTTAACAACTGACATTTTGATGGCATTTTCATACTCATCTGATCAATATGTGTATTGAGCCAATTACTCCCAGGGCAGCACATGCATGTAAGCATGATTTACTGTCTCAGAGAGGGGAATTAAGAAACAGTCCTTGAGCAGAAGCCAGTCATGGCTGAAATAAGAGTTAGAACGGCAGCTGTCAAGAATTCTCCATGATCGTTTTTCATTCGCTGCACGAATAACGATGATTATTGATGAGGATCTACAGATCTCAGACACTGACAAAGAGGTGCTTTTTTTAGCTGCTATATCTTTGAACGACAGTAAGATATGCAAATCAGAACTCCAATGAAATTGCATCACAAATGATATTAAAATGGCTTTTTTCACACAAATTATGAGAAAAAAGTGCCTTAGATTTAACAGATTTTTTGCTTTTCTAAAAGAAAAGGGCCCGTGCCATAGATTCATTGTAAAAAAAAATATATACACGATTAATTTAAATCACATCTTGCATGTATGATGAACATTTTGTCAAAAGTGAGATAATACAACTTACATAAATTGCATGAATGAGTCGTGTATTACTGCAAACTCAATTAATTATTATATAACACTGTAAAATTAAAACTACGAGCAAAGGCACTCTACAGCTAAGCTACACCAAATACACATCGTGGTAAACTGCTGCTGATGACAGAGTGGTTAAATGAACATGATAAAGTAAATTAATATAGAAGTGGCAGCTTTGATTTGTGACGTAAGGATTCTCATCAGAAAATCTGGTGACTCACACTAAATTATCTTGGAAATGAAGAACTTATGGACTGTTTTCGGATGTAGGAGCCTTGTTAGTGCCTTGATGTGAACAACCAATTATTATCCTCCAAATAATGTAAACAACCTACAAAACATAAAACATTTCTTTGCCAGTGTTATGAAATAACCAAATGTTGTTTAACCAAATGGTAAACCAAACCACGGCAAGTGCCCTCCACGGTGCTCGCTGCAGAATTATTTTCGTCAAAAACAAATGCAAATTTTTAAATGATTTTGTTATTTACACAAACAGTTGCAATGATTTTAGTTATCTGTACAGTAGTTTTTTTTTTGTTTTAAGTTTATTTTAAGTTTAAGTTTTCCCCTAAAAGGAGCTGACTCCAGAGCTGACTAACTGCGGTCATCATGGAATGATAATTCACGCTGCCAACTATCAAATTCAGAGAAGTAATTCTCAAATTCATGTTTATGATTACAAAAGGTTTGGTATATAACAGGCTGCGTGTGCCAGTCAGACTAGAGGCGGAGCTCTAAAAACATGACAGTCCCATCCTTATCAGGAAGTCGCGTGTGCGCATGTCAATGGTGGCCTCCAGTCCAGCTTGGAAATTGGACCAGTATATTTCTTGATAGTCTATGGTTTTAGCGCTTGTGCATTGTTCAAATTCCCTACCCTGTCATGTTGTTTGTGGCTGAATTCAACAGCTGTAAAAATTATTTTTTTCTCGCTTTTAATCACAATTTTTTTAATCTTCCTATCGTTCTCAAAAAAAAAAAACTACTCAATTTCTTTCCAGGATTTCTAGCTTTTAATTGCCAAGATTCTACATGGTGTCACTTCTTAAATTTGACCTCTTCTAAAACAGGAATAACCACCAACAATCAAGAATGCAAGATTTTTTTGGCATCATGGCGCTGCAATAAAAAAAGGTTGTTATAATGGAAGTCAATGGGGCATGAACAATAAATGAGGGAGAAAAAAAATGGTTGACGCTACACATAAAGAAAAATCCACCAATGCCAATGTCGAAATTAAGGTTTGACGTGACCAAGAATGTGATACAAAGTCAAAAGAAATTCAAGTCACAATAATTTTCTAAATTATTTTTTTTTTTGTTTTCAAAACTAGTGACATCTAATAATGGGTAAAAATCTTAGAGCAAAAAAAGAAAAACTTTGTGATTATGATTAGAGATGAAGCAGATAAAGCTATTTATTAAAAAAGAAGAGGAAATAAATATTGGTTTGATAGATTTTATACCAGTTTAATTTAGAGGCTGCAACAAGATGAAAGGAGAGTAAATTTGCCAGAAAAGGGTATATCTGATATTTTTTTAAATTTCACAGCATTTTCTTCAAATGTGTTTAAAAATAAAATTTCTCAACAATAATAATTATATTGAATGAAACAGAGAAAAAAGTTATTTATACCCAAAATCACCCTAAGTGGCTGAAAACATCAACACATAAAGGTTAAGGTAGTGAAACACAGCTTTTAGTCAAAGAGTTCCAAACACCATATGTTATTCATCTGCCCATAGCTGGAGCCAGCTCGCTGAAGAGATATGAGGCACACAGTTCAAAATAAGTGTCGTTTGAAAAACATATTTTGGGTGGAGTAATCAGGGCATGGCTTCCATATTCAAGTTACTCGGCATAGTTAGTCTAAGTTTTATTCCCCTCCTTCCGCCCTTTCACCTCAATGGAGGGCCAAATCGGACACACCCGAGCAGGACAGCTAGTCTTTCACTTTGGTTTTCTACCCGCCACATGTACTTACATTGTAAGGCAAGATCTGATTGATCAACAAAATCAGCCCCAGTTCTTTTTTAATGCACAACCAATCAAATCTTTCAAATACAGCAAACAGCTACATAATTCAAAACCTGCAAAACGCCATGAAACGGTTCCTTTTTGATATTTTTCTGTGGAGTATGACCATAGGTTTTAAAGGGCTCATGCCACGTTGAGGCTTTTAGTGGCTTTTATGGTGATTTAAAATCACGAGTGAGTAAATTGAATCAAACATTGAAACTGGTTTTAGTCGCGCAATTGACGACGACACACTAGTGATTTATTTGTGATTTCTATTACAAATAAATCAAATTAGAGATTTTTTGGGTAAAAGAATCACATTTACCACACAACTGGATAAATGTGAACAATATATTATTAAAAATAAAACAATGTCACAGAACTTTTAGGTTAAAGTATGGACAACACATATAACACACAGCTTTCTGATCAGTAGGAAGCAGCTCACTGTAGGCATATAAAGCAACCATTTTAAAGCAAATAATTTTAGTGTGTTTTTAGGCACAACCAATTTAAACCCTCAAAATAATGGAAAAGACCGGCAAAACCATCCCTCTCTGAAATTTTCATAGGTTTTAAAACAGTAACAGAACACAAAACGAAGCAAAACTCTCTGATCATAAGGTTCAAAACAAATAAGCAAAAATTTTTGAAGTGCAATGATCAACAAAATCTAGCCCTCAAGCACCATGCACTGCCCAATAAAGCTGTTCCACCTGCCTCTCGCCTTTTAAACAGTATTTTCCTTCGCCTTAAATTTTAGTGGATATCATTTAAAGTGATTTAAAAATATCTGTGCATGCTATGTCTGAACAGCTGCTTTGTCTTATTATCATTGTTTTTACATTTTCTTGACATTCTCTAGTATAAACATGTTTTTATTTTAATGCCTGCCATTTTCCAACCCAGAGTTTTCTAGTTTTATTTGAACTGTAACAAGTACGCTGAATAAGGAGATGTTTTACAAACATAATTAAAATGAGAATAATAAAGAGACAATTCATTATTCCTACATTTTTTTTAAGTCTATAATTGGTTTCTTGTCTTTAGTGGAACAAAGCAGGATGGAAACGTCTTGTTTCTCATTGCCGTATATCATGACCAGATGGTGGCGCCATAGAATCACAAGAGAGCTTTTTTTGGAATCTCTTTGAACGTTAGCGAGGTTCTCAATCCAGAGAGTGTGTGTCTGTGCTTTCATTCTCTGAGCCTTGAATCTAGTAACTAGAGATGGAGAAAACAGCACTCATTTTCAATTTCCACCAGCAGACTCAGGAGATGAGGATGAATAATGGCAGAATTCATCTGTTTATGAGCAAAACCGCACCGCTTCCATTCATGTTTGGAGCTGCAGAGAGAAGACGGAACTCAGTATATCTCAAAACTCAATTTCTAAACCGCTATATATTGAAATGAAAGATGAGTATGTTCATATTACACAAGCAAGAACTCTCACCACACAGCATCTCCAGTGACTATGATCACAAACATGCATTTTATTTGGTACACATTATTAGAGGGGCTTCAAATAATGGAAATAAGTCTGATCATTTTTACTAACAAACTTAATTTGAGTTTCTTTGCAGGTGCTTATCCCAAGAAAGGGATAAAATGCAAACATCCCAAGTGTTTCCAGCGACTACAAAATACAAATATGTATTCAACTCACTCAACCTAAATATTTGGTGAAGAGCGGAACACTATAATCACAGCTTGATGAGAACATTCCTGTTCATTTATATTCATGCTCGTTTCTCTCCACATAACGGTGAGTGTTAGGAGCTCAATCGAAAGCCTGGAACAAGTTCTTTTGCATACGGTTTTTCTTAGATTTTCACATAAACAAAGGAGTACAAACTATAAATTAGCGCAGACAACTTCAGACTATGTGCTGCGCTCCCTTAGACTGTAAATAACAGATTGAAACCTGCTTTATACAGGAAGAAAGTCTAACATTTCATAGAATCCACGAAGTCTATAAAAACCCTGTCACTATAGGACAGCTATCAGCATTTATAATGGTTTTACCTTGTTCCAGCTGATTCATGTTCTCTAGACAGGGCCGGTAGCTGACTTCTTGATTTTATCAGCCCCCTGCTCTAGAGAATGCCAGCAAATTCATCCTGCAGCAATTACCGTATGTTGTGATTGTGGGTTTGGAACGGCACCATGACATCTGTGTTCTATTGGTACCAGGGGCACAGAGAAGAAACTTACGCCACCTGTGTTCTATAGCGTACATCTAGAAAGCAGGTGATCGCAGAACTAGTTGGTTTTCCTTTAAGTGCTGTGGACAGGCAACATTTAGTTTGTAAATACAATTGTTCCTTGCTTTTAAACATGCACAAGTTTGATTCTCAAAAGATGCAATACATAAATGCAATTACGTATGAAAGTATTCACCATTCTCTGATATAAAAAAAAAAATATAATAAAACTCCTCTGCCACCCCCTCTACATTATTATCTGCACTGGTCCATAAGTCTTTTTAGAAAATTCACACATACCTTTCTTGCAAAAGTATAAACAAGAATGCTTTTAGAAATATAAATAAGTTATAAAATGCTGTGAGCGAATAAAAGTAACTACATTTCTACATTTGCCATCAAACCAGCATGTTTTTAATTAAGTGAGAATGACACAACCCATCTATTACTTGATTTTGATTTCATATATAATGTGTAGATTACAAAAAGGTTATAAGCTTTGATGTTTTTTGTGTTTTAAATGAACAAAGAGTTATGACACATTTTGCAAAGTAATTTTAATTCAAATGTGAGAAAGTTAAAGCAATCATCTTTCACTTTCATTTAACAGATCCCAAAACTAGAAGTACAAGATCTGTGATATGACAAGCGTTTTCCAAATCTGGCACTAACAAACACAATGGGACAAAAAGTGCTTGGAACAGGTTTTGCTGGTTATAAATGTGAGAAAATTTGGTTTTGACCTCCTCTTTACTTTTTTGGGGATTTATGAATTTTTATTTTGTCTCAACTTATTTGACTTTTGTTGTAAAACAATTTTTGCATTTAAAAAATGTAAAAAAAATGTACTACAAAAGCTGGGGTTGTACAAAAAATATATATCAAGCATTGACACAAAAACTGTTTAAAATTAGTTTATTAGAGCAAATTAAAATATTAAAGTAAAGTAATAAAAATTCCCCAAAAATACTTATACTTCTAAGGGTTAAATTCTAATCATGTGAATTGCCCACCGATCATACCAAACATGTTCTAATGATCATTGATATCTTGCAATTAGAAAGATTGAGTACATCAACAAGACACTTGGTAGTTGTACTGCATCAACAAGGTCTCTTCAAGAAAAAGATTTCCATTTTTTAAGCTCTTATGGAGATTCATATAGGACTGGCCAATGTTTCTGCAGCGGTCGGCTAAGGGATTGTGTGCAATTAATGCAAGATACATAGCGATGTGTTTATGAAAAATAACAGCCAAAAAGCCATGTCTCCGATGTAGGAACAAGGCCAAATGACTTAAGTATGAATGAAAACATTGGAACTGGGGTGCAGAAAAACTCAAATTTTATAATATTAGACTGTAGTGGAAGGCAGTTAATCGAAGGACTGGAGAGCAGTACAACAATGAAGGTCTGCAAGAACCTTTTTTGACATTTTTTGAGGTTCCTTGAACATCCGGGGCAGCATTTCTGCAATGGGATTTAGAGATTTGTTCAGGATTATTGGTGTTATTAATGTTAAGAGATACTGGCAGATACTTATCCATCATGTGATACCATCAGGAAGGTAACAGATTGACCCCTTTTGTTCTGGTGCAGGGCAATGACCGCAAGCAAACAGCTGAAGTCACTAAAAATGAGTTAAGTCAAAATTGGCGCGTTAACGCTTGTGATTATATTAAAATATTTAACCTGTAAAAAATTCACGCAATTAAACAGTCATAGTCTGTTATATTCATGCCTTTATTTTCTGCCTTTTCATCCTTTGGTTTTCCTTGTGTGTACTCCCCCCTTGGTCATGTGATCAGAGTTCTGTCACATGATTTGATCATTCTGTTTCTTTCCGTTTAGCTTATTCCTCCTCCTTATGTTATTCAGGTTTTCCCTACGAGGGTATTTTATGTTTCCTTCTGTCTTTTAATTACTTGTTTTTGTGATCAATAAAGTATAATAAACATGCCTTTCAAGCTAAGATGTTTTCATTAGAAAATCTGTGTTACAAGTTAAACAAAACTTTCAATAAACAATCAGATTTGATTTTTAATTACATTTCTTTGTCTTTAGTTTTTATTATTAATTTGTATTTTACATTTACATATCCAAATGTTTTTGTTTTTTAATTATGATTATTTATAAAAAATGGTGCAAATAATTAGTTAATTTTTAAGTTCATCTATTAAAAACATCTTCAGCATAAAAAACTGTCTAGAGAAGAACAAGGTGTTCTGGAAGTGATGGCCCCCACAGAGCCCTGATCTCAACATCGAGTGTGTCTGGGATTACACAGAGAGAGAGAAAGATAGGAGAAAGTTACATCCACAGTTTCTCAAGATGTTCGGAATAACCAGCTGAGTTCTCTGCAAGTGTATAGAGGAATTACTGCTGTTTTAAAGGCAGAGAGTCATCACATCAAACATTGAATTGATTTAGATTTCTCTTTTGTTCATTCCTCACATCATTGATGAAAATAAATGATTAACACTTCACACACAGTGTCTTCAATTGCCATTATAAGCTAATGGTAAATATTTAACCCCTTTTGGAGCTTAGGGTTCAAATAATTTTGCACAGTTGTTGGTATGTTCTTGCACAGACTGATAACCTCCGCAAGTGTGGTGAAGTTTCTGAGGTTTTCAGTTTGAGTTACAGTCAGTGGACAATTTCCCAGCATTCTCATTGATTTCCCAGAATTACTTTAGTGATACCAGTCTGAAAAGATAAAGCGACTCGAGTCAGATAAGTTATATCTTGGAATATATTGGCATTAGAGAATTAACACCCCTGTCAGTGTTAAAAAGAAATCAAGTGTTCATTGATTGCTTGCAAAGATAAAGGTTCAAAATATACTTTTCCTATGGTAACACCGGTGGAATAACAAAAATCAGTATTGCAACTAGTAATATAAAAACAATTATTGAGTAATTATAAGATTTTAAAAGATACTTTCTCAATTCTCACATACACTGAACAAAAATATAAACGCTGTTGTTATTGTTGTCATGTTTATGAGATGAACTCAAAGATCTGAAACAGTTTATACATACACTAAATAATCATTTCTCTGTTCACAAACCTGTCTAAATCTGAGAATTGAACATTCAGTTGCTCTAGTGGACATTCCTGCTATCAGCATCGCTCAAAATTGTTCGACATCTGTGGTATTGCGCTGTGTGATACAACTGAAGATTTCAGAGTGGCCTTTTCTTGTGGTCAGTCTTAGGCACACCTCTGCGATAACCATGCTGTCCAATCAGCATCTTGATATGGCACACCCGTGAGGTGGGATGGATTATCTTGGCAAAGGAGAAGTGCTCACTATCACAGATTTAGACAGATTAGTGAACAATATTTTAGAGAAATTATTATTTTGTGTATGTAGACAATTTTTCCAAACTTTGAGTAAAAAAATGAGAACACTACCAAAGAAGGGTTGCATTTATCTTTTTGATCAGTGTAAAATACTAATTATTATTGAAGCTACTTAAGTAGAATTCCTGATGAACAGACAATAATACATGCTGTCCACAGCTTAGAGAGTGATGTTAGAGATGCTCGGTGCATTCAGATCTGCAGGCGAACGTTTTCCATGAACTGAGTGTGTTTGAATTCATACTATCAAGTAGTAAGCATGAAGTCCAACGCCGTCTTGTCCTGACACAACTAATGTAAACTGACTCGTGGGAAACACAACTAATAAATATTTACATACATTCAATGCTCCAATCCAGAGGTGAAAACACCACACCAGGTGTTTTACTGCCCTGGAGAAAGTAAAACTGTCCAACTCAGCAAAGCATTTACTCTTCCCTGTGATGGCTTTTGAGCGCGACAGGACTAGGTAAAAAAAAAAAAAAAAAATACCCAGATGAATTACCAATATAAGAGTTATTCCATCAAATGGCTGCCATTTACTTGTAGTAACTTTTCAAAAGTTACTGTTTTTCTCTTTTTACTTGATTTCAAAACAGATTCCAATATCTTAGATACTTAAGTATTCCAGATAGGCAAGGGTCCATCTTTAAAAAATCATTGTTTTTTTTAGGTTTTTAGTCAAAAGATGGGTGGTATTTTTCTTGTTACTAACTGTCTTGTTATTCTTTATAGAGTTAACAGCAATAAGTTATGCAAAGAATTAGCAAAATAATGCTGAATAGTCACATGGTGTACAGTTTTCAACCAAACATGTGCATTTTTACACTAAACTAATTAAATCTCTGAAATGATTTGACATAAAAGTATTTTTTAAAAACACTCCAAGATATCAAATACATAAATCAGAAGTTGAGAGAACTTTGGGAATCTAAAGATACAAGTGATGCAACTTCCTGCTGGAAAAACTGACATTTTCAGCAGGAATATCTGAATTTTGAATTCCCCCAGTTTTTCAGGAGAGGGATGTGTTTGGGTAGCAGGAATGAGTAAAAATAAATAAAAAAACAAAACTAAGACAATATAGATATTTTTGTGAATAAATGTCTATGAAACAAACATTATACATTAATTTACATATCAATGCAAAATGAAGGTTCTTTTTAAAAGATCTCAATCATTATATTTTATGGTGAAGTGTAGCTTCAGAGACTGCGGACAAGCAATAAATGCTATTTTTCAGTGTTTAATGTGAATTTTATAAAAAATGTAAATGTTATAGCTTAAATCTGCAATAGCAAAAGTAAGTAGAACACATTGCTTTGTAATAAAATATAGTTATAAAGAAATTTTAATGCTTATTTAGACATATAAAGTCTAAGGGGCAGAAATCCATTTACTTTTTTCACTTCTCTATCCCAGGATGCAATGCTGCCAACCTCACTGGCTGCTCATCCTTCAAAATGAAACAGCTGAAGAAGTGAATTTGAGTAGAAACCTCACAACGCTGATCCATAAGATACAGCTGCATTTACTGCGTGAAGTTGTTACTCTGTTTTTCTGTGCACGCCCAAACACTTTACTGCATCCGAGTTTTTGTTTTCTTTAAGCAGCACCTACTTCAACATTGTTTCAAAATATTCATAAATCATCATTTTACATCACTTCCATTGTTTTTTCTTAAAGAATCACAGGCTGAGGATGAAAACCAATTCACAAATAGAGAGGACACAGTGAAAACTTGCGTCTGTGACTTGCCTCTCCCCAGACATCCAAACAAAGTGAGATGCTTCCGCTCAAACACATGAGGGGGCTTTTAAAAGCAATCATAAAAGGAACATCACTTCACTAATTCATTACGGCTGTCGCAATTAATGAATTAATCTACTGCATTCATAAAGCATTCGATTACATAAAGCAGTCAAGCGACTGAATAAATTCAGTCATTTAGAGGCATGCGGGCAATGAAATAGGGAGTAATAAATATGTATTTATTGCCTGTAGCGCTGAATTGAGGTGGAGGTGAGCCAGCCTGTTAGACACAATCAAACAATCAGCCCTAACATAGCAAGCCAGGAAGGGTAAAATACACATTAAATATGCTTTCCTAAGAGAGCAGGATATTACAAGCACAGCAAAGCCAATTACGCTCCATTAACCTAATACAGAGGAATTGTAGATAGGAAGCACCAGCCTGACATGATCTGTCAGAAAAGAGAGAATAAGAGACAATGAGCCGACAAAGATGTCAGAACAGTTCTGTCACTGAACCAACTTGCCGCAGTGCTTTATTGAAATGTGTGATAAGCAACGAGACATGTCTGCTAGAATAATGCTGGAGCTTTTAATAGGAAAACTTGGTCACTATGTTTAAATAAATGGAAAGTATAAAAGCCTTTACACACCTCTGCATTTTTTTTTAATGCAGGGGCTGCATGTATTAAATCTTTAGTTTTAATTATACAGGCGCTAATGTGAATATACACACCAGCAGGAAAGAACGCTGCGTCATTTTTAAAGAAACGTGCATCAAATGGTGCATCAAACACTGTGATTGGCTTGTTTGGTCACATGTCTTCAGCTGGGAAAGGAAGTACTAGGCGGCACTCGAGAACAAAACGAGGAGCTGTACTCCCGAAGGAGCAGAAGTCTTGAAAACTGCACGAGGTCACGTGTGCTAGAATGAAGCGCCTGAATGGGATTATCAAAAATGGGAGTCCATTTTAATTTATCGGGTCCAAATTAAGAGAAAAGAAACCTTCTTTTGAACCGAAACCACTCTTTGTATTGCCGCTTATGCCTATGTATCTCTGTAACTTCATGTTGCCCTGGATCTGGCTCTCATTAGCTGCAGATAATCACAGACATTATTTTAGTCAGAATACATTGCATGTTCGCCGACACACGCAGATATTTGAGAAGCCTATTTTGCTAGCCTGTGACTCTTGCGAGTCATTGGTACTTCAATCTGTGTGATTGCCACACGCATACACAAACCCCAAATTGCATGCAGTTCTGAGCATAAACGCAAAAGTTTGTGCATCTGAAACCGGCTTTAAAGAGAAGTGATTTGTTTTCCAGAAACAAATGCTTTGGCTTAATATTAACAGATAAGCGATCGCTCATCCTCTTCTTTTTCTCCATAAATGCGCCTCATACAATGTGAATAGCTTCTGCGGCACCGTGTGCCATGGAGTGAATAACAGCTCACCAAAGCACCATCTAGTGTTCAGGTCTAAGACGCAGAGAGCTGATGACGCAGACGCAAAAGTGAAGGTGTGTAAAGGCCTTCAGTCAATTAAAAAGCTGTTTTTGACTACATAACAGCTTCAATTTATGTAGAAATATAATCACATTTTAAAAACTCATAAAATTTAAGGCAGATGCTAGAGGACTACAGTTGATTAATTAAATTAATTAATGATTTTTTTATTTTTTTTTATTATAGCTTTCCTTCATGGGTATTTCTGGTGCCAAACATCCAAACATGCACACATGTATAGCTCAAAACAGTCCTCTTCCACACTGTCCTTCAGAGGGCAGTGTAGAGCAAGTAAAAAAGCCATTGCAACCAAGCACATATAGACATAATACAGACATAAAAAACATTGCAGGAGGGGGTAGGGTCAGGGAAAGTAGGTGTGACCACTGCAGTCAACAGCAGACATTTTCCTGCTGCCATTTACGGTGCTGTACTCATGGCCCTTTCAGATAACAGTATTTGGGAGAAGCTATAGTGTCCTTGAAGAATGAATGCAGAGTGTCTCCCAAGAGAGAGTGAGATAACGCCCTGTAAAAACTTGTTTTTTTTTTTTACTACACACTAAAAAATAACATGTAATTTCATTAAATAATCTTGTGATTAAAGTAAAATCTGTAAAATCATATAAGGCCACTGGTTTTACTTTTAACATTGATATTTCAGCTGTGAGTGAAGCATTGCTTGACTGCTGGTAGTGAGTTGCCGGCTTTGACATTTCCCTATTGTGCACAGTAGTGCAGCAGGCAATAATTAAATATCAGGTGCATAAGCTGCTCTTTAATTTGACATGTGTGCTTCAGGCAATAAACACACGTGGTGCAATGGGGAAAGCATAATTGCAGGGGAATAAAATATCATATTTGGAGTGAAGAAGCGGATCATTGTATCAGGCACCCAGTGACAGCTCGTTTGATCATTACGCCGTGCTGAAGAGGTTGGCTAATTAGTTGCCATTAAAGCTCACCCCCTAATCAGAGGTCGCTCTAGCATAAAGAATGTCACTTGCTGCAGATGAATGAACAATGTGGTTAACCCTTGCCTCGCCTTTCCTCCTCTCAGCTGCATGGAAGGGATCAGAAATCCGGGCTCTGCAGCTGTCTGGTTGGAAAATGAAATCTCTATCTATTAGTGCGATGTATATCTGACTGAAGGAGGTGTTTCAAATATTACGATGCCGTTGATTGGCCATTAGAAGTGGTTAATAACAATAATTGGTTTCTGGTTCACACACATGCAATCTTCAGATTATACAGTAGGTTCTTATCATTCAGTTCTATTGTAGATAATGATAGAGGCATCCACTAGAGGGTGCTGTTTGGGCTACTTAATTGCAGGGTGCAAGGATGCTCAGTGTGTTTGTAAATAAATGTATTTAGAAATCATTCATCTTTTTTAGCTACTTGTTCCCTTCAGGGTCATGGGGGTCTCCATTGCACTTTAGGCAAATACACCCTGGACAGGTCGCCAGTCCATAACAAGCCGACAAACGAATTTAGAAGATTCTTTTAACTTATTGCATGTTTTTGGTGTTTGTGGGGGAAACAAACTTCTAACTGAAAGGCATCAGTGCGACTCACTGCACCACCATGTCATAAAATTTGTTTTCTTTTTATTGTACTTGCTGGTATGAACAGATCTGCCAGCAGGTGGAGAATGTACCTATCTACTCATTTGAATGGTATGATAAGATCGGTTTAATTTTTTGGCCTGTACCCCTTTTTTTAAATTTTTTAAAACTACGACTCAAAAAGATGCTCATATTGTATCCCATTTCATGTTCATTTGTTGTCAGTGCTACCCTCTGCACCACCATGCCATTTTTATTGAACTTCCTGGAATAAACGCTGCTAGTAGGCGGGGAAAGTACCTATCTGCTCATTTGAATGCTATAGTAAGATTAACCAAATTTTACATTTCAGTTGACATTGCATTGTGCAGAATACTCTTTGATGGTTTAACAATAGGGTCAGTTTTAGCTTTTTGATAATTATTAGAACAGATTTTTGTGCATATTTATTGATAGCATTTTACAGCTTTTTTTTCAGACTGTAGATTGCAGTCAAGCCATATTGTGTGCTAATAAGGAAAAAAGATTCAAACACAATAATCACATTATGTATTTAGAATTTAAAAGTTGGTAGAAATGACAAAGATGCTAGAGATAGTTCCTAGATCAAATACTTTGTTGCTTTAATTTATCCACTGCGATGGAGTGGTGAACTGTCCAGGGTGTTGCCCCACCTCGTGCCCTATTTCAACGCACTGTAAAATATTTCTATAAATATACATGGAATCCCCTAGCACGCACCCGGGCATGTGCCAATCACACAGACTGTTTTGAAATAATCAGGAATGACGCCTAGGTTTAATTTGGATTTCAAATATAAAGTGGAGATTTCAAAAAGGTTTTAATTTTGATATTTTTGGTTTTAAACAAACGTTTCAAGATTTATGACACATACTTTGCAAGGCAATATAAAAATAAAATTGACGAAATGCCCAAACAGGTTTCAGTTTCATTTTACACATTCTAAATTAGTTCCATATAGTGGACGAAAAGAAGGGATAACCCTTGTAAGTGCAAGACCTGTGATATGGCAAGTGTTTTTCAAAGTTCTTTTTTTTTTACCTTTTTGAATTTTTACGTTGTCTTAACACTTTTGATTTTGTTATGAAACATAAACAGTTTGTTCTCATTTTTTTCAAATTGGATGTGCAATTTTTGGCCTTCTAAGGGTTAAAAGCTCATTGCTTTTATTCATTCTTTCATTTTCCATCCTGTTTATTGCCTTTTTGGGGTCACAGGGGTCTGCTGATGCAGACATCTCTAGCGCACATTGGGTGAGAGTCGGGGGTACACCCTGGACAGGTCACCAGTTCATTGCAGTCAATGCTTTTAATCATAGCAAAAAAACTGGTTGAAGTCTGCATTTTTACAGAATCATGCTACCATTTTTACTGCAGTCTTGTAATTTAAGAGCTTTATGCTGTTGCAAAACTAAAGCGTAACACGTGGTTTAAACCCAAATAACAGTAGGGTACTTTTTACAGCATCATCCCAGCAACCACATTTTTTAATAGTCTCTTGGTAGTCTGTACACATCCCTGAAGGTATGAGAACGTCAAAATTGGTGAGACACAAAATGACAGCTAAAACTTCAACACATCTTTAAAACCAAACCTGTTATACAGTGCTGCTGTTCCATCTAACTCCAGATTCCTGATAGATGGGGTTTGTTCTCCTCGAAATAAAAAGAAGATATGACTGTCTTGCACTTAAATGCACTGTTAAAAAATTCAGAGCTAAGCTGGAAGTGCTAGGCCATAATAACATGCGGAGTGAAGGGGTTGAACAGGGGAGATGAAAAGAATGCTTATCAGACAGTCAATAGTGCAGAGCTATGAATTCTGCAGAAAGCTGCAAGTCCCCGGTGAGCCCCGTACTCCTGTCGAAGCAACTTTGGGTGTCTCTCATGGTGACTTTAAACCTAGCAGAGAGTGCTCTGTGGAGACACACATGCAATATTAGCTGACAGCCCTGTATAAATAATAAGGCACATAATGCCGCATGTGAGCGGCGGACGAGCACCACAAGGGCTTTCAACAGGTGCCGTGTTCGTCTGCGCGCTTCCATTTTGTTTGACAAAGAGCGAGTCTTTACCACTGAGTTGTGTCTGAAAGCTTCGCCTGATCATTCTTTTATGGGCCCTCTTACTCAGGATGCACTATATTCACAGGAGCTCATGATAATAGGGTATTCCTGGGGAGATGGACGGGGGCTGATGGGGTGCCCCTGGTAAATATATTCAGAGGGGAAACCCAGGGGACAAAGAGGTCTTTGCAGTGCGCTCCAGTGGCCAGATGAGACTGTGATTTTGTCACTTGTGTTTTTGTGAGAGTTTGTTCACAAAAAGAACCTGAACCTGTTCTTTTCCACTGACAGAAACAAATTAAGATGGTTTTAAGTTACTTCTAGGGGTTTAACGATACACTCTGCTCGTGTTAAGTACTTCGATAGTATGTCCACGATAAGAGATTTAAGTAAAGTATATTTATAGAGCAGAGGTGCAAACAAAATGCAGTATTAACATTGATGGATACATTGAATATACCATCTTATTCTTAAGAGCTTTTAAGAATATAATGTACCAGGCATGTACCAGAACACATTTTGTAACACTGTAAAACTTTTTTGTTGTAAATTTACTGTAAAATACTTGCAGCTGGGTCATTTATTAAACTGTATTATTTACAACAATTACAGTTTATTCTGTATTGTTCATAGTTCAAAAAAATTATTATAACTAACAGTATAACTACAGAAATCAAAACAACATTCATGTTTTAACCATTTCTTTTTATTACTGTTAATAAATTAAACTGTGAACATTTAACAATGCAATAATCTTTTATTTTAAATGTACTTTTAACACACAGAAAATGTTTTAGAAATGCAGTTTAAAGTTACACAGAAACTAACAAACGAGACAAAAAGAAACTTGCCGTACATTAAAACAATGGGGATGTCACTTCAGATAAAATACTTTTCAAAAAGGGCGATACAATTGTTTTCACAAAATACATGAAACGAGACTTTACATGAACCGTGAATAAACCATCATGTAAAGATTTTTCTCACAGTTACAAACAGGAAACCGGATTATTTGAAAGTCCTTCTTAACTTATATTAATGTCTTTTCAGAAACGATTATTAAAAATCGATCTCATTAAAAAAAAAATAATAATAATAAAGTGCCTCATGATGTTGATTCTATACAGTTCATAGTGTTTTGCAAAATGTTTTTATACGTATAGATGACGTTTTTTATTTTTGAAAAAGAATTCAAATTAACTGTAACTTTAATTGACTGTAAAAGGGCAAGCCTGTGCATATTAATGCATTTTCTTAAGGTTTTCTGAAGCACATGTTTTGTCTGATTTGGAGACCTGCTGATCGTCAGATTCTGACGGAATTTTAATTAAATGTAGTCCCACAATGCAATACATTTACAGAATAATGCTGTATTCTGAAAACAGAACACCACTTTATTTACAGCCATTCTGTAAAAGATCCAGAATGTTACTGCTTCATGAAAATACAGAATAATACTGTGAGAAAAGTTTTACATTGTAGTGATTCATTCATTCGTTCTCTTTCCTTCCCACTTGTTCCCATTGTGGGTCACGGGCGTATGCTGGGGGTGGTCTCCAGGACACTTTGGGCGAGTTCATCACAGGGCAACACACATTCACATCTAAGGAGAATTTATAGTGTTCAATTAACCTGCCTTATGTTTTTTAAACCGGAATACTCGGAGGAAACCCACGCAAGCACCACTGCACCATTTCCAAATTCCCTTTCTGCTTTGAAATTGGGAAACCAAATAAGTGGATTGCATGAAATAAGGGCTGCAATAAATAATTATGTTAAATAATTATGCAATTTTCTCAACCTTATGAATAAATAATACGTCGTTTCTTATTGTCATGTTTCTGACTTTCTTTTTAATAATATCCTGTTACTCAAATTTATTGCAGAGATTTAATTAGTCTAGGGTAAAAATGCAAAGTTTGGTTCATAACCGAATTGAAAGAACATTATTCTTAAATGTTTGGCTTTTCTCTGCCAAAAACACATGCTTAGAGGTCAACAAGGAGGTCTGTAATAATGACGGACAGTCAGAGCACCAGAGTCCCCACTTGTTCACGAATGATTAAGGTTGAGCATAACCAGCAACTTCGGAAGGATTAATGATATCAGATGAGCTGACAGTACTTGCAGATGCTGTTTAGGAACGGAGTTAGTTCTTGTTAAAGTCGCCCTCAGTGGTAGCAGGCGGAGCGGAGATGGAAATGAAGAGAGGGAGAGAGGAACATCACTTTCTCGTGTGTAAACAGCGCTATCCCAGGACACATCTGTCACGGCCCTAATTAGAATCTGCCTTTGGCTTTTGGATGAAATGGAGGAACGGAGAGGGAGGTTTATTTTCCAGGCCCAATAACATCTGCAGTACAAACACTCCACCTATCTAACCACAGTGCTGTCAGAGGCTGAGAGATGGCACACGCACACAAGCTCAAACACAGTCGAGAGACATGAGGGTGAAGCAGAGCTATCAAAGAGCCTTTCTGTAGGTCAGAGGGAAGTTGATTTTCTTGACAGGAAGGTAAGCAGGATGGGCATCGTCTGTCTGACTGACAGCTTGCCAACAGCTCCCATGGCCTCATCACAAAGGGAGCCCCAAAAGAGACAGATTAACTACAAATGAGGTCAAAACCCGAAGGCTTGTTTTGTACACGGGATTGATCAAACTGAAATCAATACGTCAATGTCACATGGGAATAAACTAAAATCAGGCGCCATAGAGAAGCAATTTTGGGGTTAAACAGATTACGGGGATCAAACTATGCAATACCAATACAGATATATTTCCCATTGACTGGAATGTACTGTTTATTTAAAATCTAGCACTAAAAAACAGCTAATGAGATAAACACGATGCTCTGTTTACCACTTTTAAATGACATTCCAAGCGATTATCACAAAATCATCAAATATGTAAATAAGAAAGTAAGAAACTTTTGTTTTATGACAATAAGAAACTACATATTATTTATTTATAAGCTTGAGAAAATAGTGCACTTACATAATTATTTATTGCAGTCCTTATTTCAAGCAATCCACTTATTTGGTTTACCAGTTTTAAAGCAGAAAGGGAAATGGAAATGAAAAAAAGATATTAGGAAATGGAATAACTAGGGGTGGGGCGGCACGGTGCTTGCGTGGGTTTCCCCTTCCTGGTACTTAAAATTGAACACTTTCCAAAAAAAAAAAAAAATACAGAAAATTTGGAGAGAACAGAATGGTGGATTTTTATTGTTTGGTTGACTAAATTTTTAAATATGTAACAGCGTTAGCATTTTTAGCTGTAAAACATAAAAGTCATGTTACTCAAATTATTTCAGAGATTTATTTAGTTTGGTAAATAACTGAATTTGCAGAATAATCATATGCACCATATTGCTATTTAGCATCTATTTGATAAAAAAAACTTAGCTCTATTACTTATATAAAGGAGTGTTTATAACAGTTATGAGAAATGTCTTAATATAATAGTATCAATATTAGTTGTTAAATATGATTATTCACCTGACTTTTATGTTTTACAGCAAAAATGCTGAAGCTGTTACATGTTTAAAGATTTTGTCAACCGAATAATGAAAATCCATCATTCTGTTCTCTCTCCAGTTGTATCTACCACTAAGAGACAATTATCATTGTTCCGCTCCCCACTTGAACGGCAGGGTAGACTTAGTACTGCTAGTGTCATCAAAAATATGTTCATTCAAATGTAAGTCGCTTTGGATAAAAGCATCTGCCAAATGCATAAATGTAAATGTAAATAAATGTAAATTGTTCCGTGGCCCACCAGATATGCTGTCAGTCATGTTCAAGATACAAAATCAGCATTTCAACTTTTCATTACACCATCATTTGAAAATTACAAACTTATAGAGGAGTAGGGTCTATGGGGACAGCTGGTAAAACACTGATTTGTATTTGGTTTGTTAATTTTGACAGGAGTGCAGAAATTCTTTGAAACCATTTTTTTTAGGTCAAATAGACCAATTATAAATAATCAAAAAAGTATACCAAGTAAAAGTGCATAACTAAATGGCTAACTAGATGTCAATGTTGGCTTGTGATGGTACTGTTCAAACCTGCTTTTTAAATGTTATACAATTTTGTTTATATGTCATAATTAATGTTTATAAATGTTTATAATTAAGTCCAGAAAGGTACTAAGATTCCTTATACCATAATTATAAACAATTCCTATATCACAAAAAACATTGAGGCCCACTGTCACAATTTTTACAATTACAACTGACCTGGGGTCAAAAGTTGTGGCAATCACTTGAGGCTTCTTGTGGGATGTTTTGTCTACAATGGGTCAACAACTAGACTTAAAAGGAAAACACTACAGAGCAAATTCAGTTTTTGGAAAAAACTCCCTGAGATCTGAGAGTTAACCTAACTCCTGTGTTGTGGTTAACTTTTTAACATGGTGTAAGTGTCCAAATTATAAATTGTCAAACTATTTATTGAGTTCATTAAAAACACAATTTTAGAGCAAGTAAGGTTAATGACCTTACTCTTTACTTTTTATTCTACAAGCTTCATGATGCCATGCAGGGCATTGTGTGCAATACCAGCGTCAACAGAGTGTTGTCTTTATGTTCACGATACAACTTTGTACATCTATAATTATACACCTTTATAAGCATTTGTTGGCATAAAAACACAGGTGCGCAAAACCACAAAATAATCATTATTACACACATTAATCTGCATCATCGCCTTGGTGAAAATATATGCAGATGACATTATAGCGACCACCCAATCAGGACACCCCATGATGCATATGGTCATCACAATATAAAATTAAAAAAAAAAATTAACCCATTAAAAAAACCACACATAAATATTTGGTTCTCAACAAGAAAGATAACTTTATTCCAAAACCAATAACTCTTTAAGAAAGTAAATTTACCCTGCCCACCTGTGCAAATGAAATATTGTATTAATCTGGTAATATATTAATAAAGAGATGATTTAACAGCTTTTATAAATGTATTATTATTTTTACCTTGTCCTGCTCAAATGCCACCAGTTTTGTTATCTCCAAAGGAGTGAACACCTGGTGTAGTGTTTCCTCCTCTGGATGGAAGCAGTGAATTATGTCGTTATTTATTTTTCCCACGGACCAGTTTGCATGAATTACATCAGAACAGGAGGGTGTTAAAAGGAAAGATTCATGAGTGGGAAGAACAGTTTTTATTAGCTCAATCAGCAATTAGCAATTACAAATTCTGCAAAAGGACTCAACCATACCCAGAGACTTAATAATCAGATAAAGGGTTATTAACATTAATTATAACGTGAACACAATAAAATATATTAACTGAGCTACCTCAACAACAACAAGGTCCACAATGGTGCTTTTTCTCAAAATAATCTTAAAACATACCCCTGAACACCAACGAATGAACTCAGAAATACAACACAGCCAGGGAGTTTCATTTAACACAAACAGAGTCAAGAAATCAACTCCAGAAATTCTACTCTTTCACACTATTCTGCTAACTCCTTAATTTTCAACACCAGAAATATGCTGTGTAGACATAAAAGGAAAAAAATGTAATTTTCCTATTGATTCTAAATGACATTGTGTTTAATCAGAGACATACATTCCCTAGACACATTTCTAGCTGACTGGACCAGAGCTAGCAGAAGAAGGTTGAGACAGTCTCAGATGAAATGCTGAAACGTCTTATCCTGAGTTAACATCTGCATACTCATTAAATGAACTGACGTCATTTATATGCAGCGATCACTGCCTTAATACACTAATAAACCCAACAATGTTTAATATTAATGTCTTAAACACTATGAATATTTGATGAAGCAAAAGATAAATGTAAACACACAGATCACACATTGCATACAGTAAAACGAACCCATAATTCATCAAATAAATCTTGCTATTTCAATAGAGATTAACCCTTTGCTGCATACATTAGATTGTTTGCAACATAAACATGGGCTATTAACAGCTAATTATACAAATGTATAGCGTTTATGCAAATTCAGGTCTTATATAAGAGGTGTGTCCTGGTAATGACTGGCACTGTATATTTGATATGTGATTAATGTCAGAAGGTTGACAACACGTTAAATAAAATCTATATTTTTAAGAGCCAAGTTGGTGTGCTTTATATGCAGAGCTGCAGTGGCGGTTCAGGTAAGCGAGTGTGTGTTTGGTGTATTGTCTAGAGCACGGGTGCACACGGGGGCTCTTTGAAGAGCTCAGGCAGAGCTGCCTGTGATAATTAGGGAGCAATGACCTTCTCATTAGAGCCAGGAGTCCTGATGATTATTTCCCCTCTTTTCTCTTAACGCGGACCAGCCACAGAGACAATTTTGGAATATCAAAGCAATTCTCTAAGATATTTATTAGAGTCCAAATGACAAAAACACATAGCAAAAACCTTTGAATTACCAAGCGCTAATGTATGCAGGGCCAAATGAATGGCTCGACTTTCCTTTTTTTCGCCCCCTCTCTCTCTTGTAGCTTAAATTTTTCATTACAAATATCCGGAGCTTCAAAGTAGCATCTCACAGTCGGTCCCCTTTCTTCTCTTCGGCATGACAAAGAACTGTCAAAAACTGTCCCTGTGTTTGTTACCATCTCCCCCTCTCTCTTTACTCCCATGTGCATCTAAATGTCAAATAACCACGTTTAAACACAACACAGCATCCCCTCATCTGGAGAGGCTTAGCGAGAAAGAGTGGGTGAAAAGAAGAGAAAAGCAGAAGTCATCTAAAAGGGCTTTAATTAATCTTGTGCATTGATTTTGTTTTAGTACGATGTATTCAATGAAAAAATATGGCTCCACAAGGAGCTCTCATTAAAATCATTAGCAGCTTGATGTTAGCTCAAAACATCTCACTCTTGTACTTAAAAACACATTTGCAGCTTCTTTAATGTTGGGGAGAATGCTAGTCACTTAAAAAAAAAAAAAAAAAACAGGACCTCCTGCACAAAATCTCTCGGACAATGAGTCTAGCCAATCTGGACGGTGGCCAAGCTGTCCAAAGCAGCACACTGTGTCTGTACCTGAAGATTGGGAAACAGGAGGCTCTGACACTTTCCATCTGATAATAGGTGTCCTTAAATGGGCTCGGGCCAAAACGCTGACTGAGGGGCTTGAATTGGGGTGATTAAAGACCCAGGATGTGCCAAAAACAGCATGGGGAAGAGATTCACAGCCCCCCGTGCTGCACTAAAAGCAAACGGGATGAGCTAGCTATTCAATCAAATATTCATTATTGTTCATTAGAGGGAATTCAATCAAATATTAATCATTCACAATGATCACCATCCCAAATTTTGACAGATAGGTAAATATATTTTTAGCAGGTGCGAATCCACTAGGGCAGCAAAGAAACATGTATTGTCTGAAAAATGTTTTCATTTAGAGAGAAAAAAAATGAATTTTCTGTATTTAAATAAATCCTATAGTTTCTACATGCCTCTGAAATCACAACCTCACATGATGCACTGCCTAAATACATTGGCCCATAAATGTTCAAATAATTACAGTAGGATTTATTGACTGTCAGAAGCTTAATAATAGGAATATTTTACTGTATCATTTTTGGGATAATAAGATTTAGTATTGGGTACTCACAAAAAGTGTATTTTGGGTACAATTTGAGGTTCCTTTTCTGAATATCTCTGACGTTTTGTTCAAAAACTCTTTACATCATTATAGTAGGTATTATTGACTCTCAGAATCCAAAGTATAAGAATATTTTACTCTAGTTCTTTTGAGTTTTTCCATCCTGTCCTTTGCTTTTTTTTTATGTGGGTTGGGTACATTTTGAGGGGCACCTTTTCTGCTTAGGGCACCCATTTGGCCAGCAGCAGCCCTGCTTAACAGTAAAGCTTTTTTACACTGAAAACATTTATTTGGTGTGTTTCAACACCAGATGGAGAAATATTTGGAAGTGTGTAGGGGTGTCAAACTTATTTCAGCCGGCTGCACGGTGAGCAATTTGAGCTTGTTGGGTCCTATTACCTTAATTGATTAATTCATTAATATATTTTGATTTACTGATTTATGCTGATTTACTGTTTTATTTTTCCACACAATTCTGCCCGTTTCCACTCTAAGAAGGACAGGTTCTTAGCAGCAGAATGTAGATTCGGCTTTATTATTACCATTATTGCTCACTGCAGTTATATCAGTCAGAATCATCCTCACTTTATGGAGAAACCGATGTCTGCTTTGTAGACTTTAGGCGCATAAAGACGACCGGCAGCTGCCGCTGCTCACTCTGTGAATTGTTTCACGAGACAAAATAGACCCTGTCATATTTACGCCCCCTACAGATCAAAAGAGACAACATTGCAGCTCGTCGCCCAGAGTGTAGTGGAGCCAGTGGGTTTAGTCTCTTTTCAGTGGGTGGTTGACAAGCAATGTGACGCATGTTATTAATTTCCTATTTAAAATTGCAAGCAGGAAATCGAATTACGTGCATCACCAGTCATGAACGATGAACAGCGTGTGCTTTTTTTGTATTGTGGCTTTGTATGTGCACCAAAAGTGTAATGGGTTCACGAAGTAGTTGAGGTTTCAGCAGTAGAGGAATCACATGGAAAATACTTCCCTCCTATTGGATGCTCGGAATGTTCACTTCTAATTAGCATAAACATTTTCGTTGCTCATCGCTGGCCTCGCCAACATGCTGTCGCCAGCAGTCGCTCACTCTCTTGTCACCGGAAGTCGCTGGTCTTCATTGAAATTGAATGGGATCACGTTGTTTGAAGGCTGAAGCTCCCAGTGACCTTCCTGGAAGGAGTTTGCATGCTCTCCCATGCATGTTTCCTCCGGGTGCTCCCATTTCCCTCACACTCTCACAAAAAAAATGATATTAGGTCATTTGAATAATTAAAATTCCCTTTAGGTGTGAATGTTGCCCTGCGATGGACTAGCGACCTGTCCAGGGTGTACCCCACCGGCACAGTGTTTTGTGTTTTGACCAGACACAGATATTAAGTTTCTATATCCATTGAACTGTGGATATTTTAACATCATATATCCAACAATAGTGGTCCATCAAATAGCCCCAACTAGTTTTATTAAGTTGAGCCATGGTGAACCACATGGAAATAACCTTAAAGCAAAAAAAAAAAAAAAAAACGAAAAAAAAACTGAACTTTGTTCTGTGTAGAAAACTTTCGAAAACCATTAAAACCTTTTGTATTCATTCTGAGGAATTTTGGCTTCTTCCCAATAAACTTGTATTGGACATAAATCATTCTGCAGCCAGGCATGAGGGGGCGATCACCACGGTCTGGCTTCAGTCTGCCTGGCCATGTGGGACACACTTGATTCATATCAGTTTGTTTTCTAAAAAGCAACAACAAACAATCCTGCACTCAATTAAGAAGCCATCCACACACTCACATAACCCCATGAAAATCAGAGAAACCTGATAGAACTATCCAGTGGTAAAAAGGCATGTAGTTCAAATGCACTTGGAGATTGAGAAGATTAATCTGTTTGACTGACGAGCAGCGAGAGACATGTGATCCCTTACTCATCAAGAACAAACAAAGCCACAACCTCCAAAATAATTATACCATTAAAACTCTGCTGGACCAATTAAAACCAGACTCCCATACCTGCTTTCACAGCTAATTAAAAAATTAACCCCCCATTTAGGCTTTGGCACTGTGCCGTCAATGCTAATAGATGGGGGACTTGCAAAATAGGCCAGCCCTGTAAACATATAGCCCCAAATACGCATGACAGAGGCTTTGATTATGTTTGTTAAAGATGCTGATTGGTGTTGACATGAGGTTAAAATGGAGGGAATTGTTGATTTGGGTTAATCATGAAATGATTGCAAAGAAATTGAACATTTGGGGTTTGAAACGTCCCCAGGACAGTCAGCATTTCAAGCAAACTACGATGGTTTCTGACTTTCTTATTTAGGTCAGGTGTGGAACGGACGGGCTGATACTTGAAATGACACCCAAAGAGTGATGCACTCAAAAGAAGGAATGCACTTGAGTGTGATCCATTAACTTGGTCTTTTTTTGCAGCCTTGAGCCCGATGCACCTGCAAAGCTTCCCCTTACAGCAAGTGCTGTATAAATTAATGACATGCAGACTCATGCACTTTGATGCATTTCCTAATGCACATTAATGAGGGCTGACAGCTGCAACCAAAAGGCAGAATAAATCACTTACAATTTAGATAAAATTACAGACTCCAGAAGACATTTGTACCATGTCTTGCATTCTATTTCCTACAACTTCTTTTAAATGAATTTATGAACTCGCTCACAGAAAGCTTAGGAAACAGATCACTTGTGAGTTACTCTAAAACAAACTTGCTCCCTTTTTCAGCTGGGGTTATTAAAGTTAAACTTATGATACAACTTGTTTTTATCCATACATTTACCCTTGATTGGTTAGATTGGTTGCACCAGTGCCAGTGTCCTAATGACTCCTTTCAAAGTTTGTTATTTAAATGCCACTGAAGCCTATATAGGTGCCATCAGTGCCATCTAGTGGTGAAAAGAAGGGATAACCCTTGGAAGTACAATACCTGTGATCTGACTTATAGTTTTCAAAGTTCTGGCCCAAAAAAGCACCATGACACAAAAATGAGCTTGGGATAAAGTATAAGGTTTAGGAGAGAGAGGTTTACCTGATTTTTTTTTTCAATACAATTTACACATTGTTTTGACTTTGTCTTTTTTTCTATTTTGTCTCAAGAGTTTTTTGTTGTAAAACATAAAAACTGTTCGTCGTCACTTTTTAAAAGTTAAATGTTAAAATGTTAAATGCACTACTCGGAATGCCATTTTTTTGTACAATTTCAAGTTTGTTGTCGGATTTATATAATAATATAAATATTGTAAATAAAAAAGAAGCTTGGGTTATACTAAAAAAAGGCTACCAAGCATTGCCACAAAAAACTGTTCTAAAGAAAATTTTTTGAAAAAATGTGAAAAAAAGTGAAAGTTAGAAAAAAAGTGTTAAAAAACTCCAGACTTGATATGTTGGCCAGCAATGAATCATTTGAATTTATAATCAAACAAAATAATGCTAAAAAATAGGCAGATGTATGTGTGCAAACAACAGTACTATAAAAAAAAAATGGCAATTTGAATAATAACGCTAAAATAGTTTGCATGTTAAAATGCCAGCATGAAACAAGAAACAATTAGTCGAACACAGCCAAATATTATATTTATAATTTATATTTCATAAAAAGAAATGTACCCTGATCATGAGGGACGCATGGAATCAGTAACCTCAACGGTGCTGCCACTGGAGCCTACTAAAAACATAAATACACTGCAAAATATCTCATTAGGACCATTAAACGACCTTCAGCGGTGTTAATTAAATATAAAGCACGGAATATGGTGGCACTGTGGCTGATTCTATTATTCATCTTTGGCCTGTAATGACATTTCTCAGCTGTCAGAAGCGTTGCGGGGGGTTGCTTGTGAGGAGCGGGGTGAATCGAGCCCCTGAGGGGTAAGCGAGACTTTTTTAACTGTGTGAAGCTGTTTAGACACAAACCAGTAAATATGGTCACAATATACCGTGCAGCAGCCCACAGAGGGGAGGTTTGTGACCTTCCTGGTTCCAGAGCAAGCTATATTTCTCCCTCCCAATAAAAGGCTTTAAAGGCATCCTAAAGATTTAATTAAGATGTCAGCTGGCGTGGGTCAGTCCTAGTGCAGTATCATAGGCTAGAAGATATAGTGTACAACTACAAAGGGCCAGGCTGAAGCTAAGTGGCCTGGCAGAGCGGTGCTGGAATGCTGGGTCCCTGATTTACAAAGGAAGCCTCGCTGTAAAACACTAGCAGTTTAAACACATTCACAAACTGCAGTGTCCGGCCAAAAAGGGATCAGGACGGTTGTTATTATTCGGATTAAGGAATATCAATCTTAAAAAAAGATGAAAAGGGTACTTTATAAACATTTATATGGCAGAACTGTTAAATCTAACTGGTCAAGCAGCTTTTTGCAGAACTTATGTAAATTAATTACAAAAATGACATACAAAACTATGCATCAGTAGACATCTGCTTCCCCCACTCTGAGTACATTTTAAACACTAGAGCAGAAAGGTTTGTTTGTTTGTTTGTTTGGATCACACTTTGAAGAGACAAAGTCATCTTCACTCAAAACTCACTTTAAATATCTGTGTTTGATTTGAACTGTTCAAGGCTTTTTATTAAAACAATGGCACCAAAATAAATAATTTAAAGAGTCACTACACTGCTTCTTGGAGCTAGTGATGAGCGCAGCTCTGAGAAGTGCGCAGGGGTATTCCTAGGTGCCTTCACTCCGTTTATCCGGTGGCGCGTGGGTTTTCAGACCAGAGGTGTGGGATCCCGTTGTACTAGTCCATCCGCTATGCTCTTGGCTAACTGTGTCCGTGCGCTCTTGTCATCGACTCCTGGTCTGAAATGAGCGGTCCAGAGCCTGGTACGCTTGTCGGGGGGGATGGGAATCCAGCGTAGTCACAGTGACTCAGCTGGCCCGGCAGACGATACTCCAAAAGCGGTCAGTGGGCACCTACAGGGCCGCTTCGTCTCTCAGTGGTGACCATCCGGAAGGAAATAGTTCACTTCTCCCTGCGCTTCTCCTCCATCTCAGCTGCGGCGCATTTAAGTGCACAGGCTGCTGAGTCGCACCTGGCAACGCTGATCAGTACCAGTATGTTTTAACTACCTCAGTATGTTTATAAATGCTAAAATTGTAATTGAAATGGCTAACAAGTAGGGGTGTTATGATACACTGATGTGATACATACGTTGATTTTATGTCTACGATACGATATGCATCACGATATTTTTAACCAACTATCGAAGTTGTTTATATAACAAACCATCTTTGGAAAAAAAGTTACAAGTTACAATTAAAAAAATTTTGTGACCACAAAGCTAAAAAGTCAAGGATCTAGTTTTATTTGTATGAGAGCATTTGATACCATCCATCCACTAGGTGGGCAGTGTTAATGTTTACATTAAGTCGTCTTTTTTACTTGAAAAGATGGAGAGAACTAATTTTATAGTCTTTCATGTTTCAAATTTGGAAATATTACATAAAACAAGAAGAAGGTAAAGAAGTTTCAGAAGTGACTAGAATCACAATCGCTTCCAGAAACAAATACACCTCAGCTCCTAGACGGTATCTCCATGATGCGTATTATTACAATTTTGTATTGCGAGATATTGTGCCACGATATATTGTAACACCCCAACTCATGAGTGAACAAATGTCTTAATTTTATACCACTATCATTGCCTCAGTATATCCAAGTACTTCGAATAAGCCCCACCCACTGAACATGGAGCCCCACCCACAGAACGGTAAATTGTGATGTCACTACCATGCTAAAGTAGGTTTGGGAATACAACCAATGAGATGAAACATGGACAGCTCCACGTTGATTAGGTGGGCCTTTCTGCAATCAGCAGACAGAGGCATCTCAGCAGATTTGGACCCTTACATAGACAGCCAATCCCAATAACTGTTTACATTTGATTGCCAAGGTGAAAACAATGTAAAAATTTTTATTAAAACCAGGCAAACTTTTCTTGACACTGTTCCAAGCACTTTTTTTGTAAAAACATATCAAAGGTCTTGTACTTCCAAGAGTTATCCTTTCTTTCACCACTAGATGGCATCGATGGCACCTATCTGTAAAATGAAACAACAATTAATTTAATTAATTATCTTGTACATTATGTGTCAGAAATCTTGTAATGTTCATTAAAACCAAAAAATATAAAAACTAATGAGCTTTTGAAACCTAGACATTATAGCAACCATTCGTTAATGCCCTGCATACTGTCTACGATACCAAAGGGCTGCCGAGGACTGGTAAAATGATGACTTACCATACAGCAGGGGTCCCCAATTATTTTTACTCAAGGGCCAAATTGTATACAACAAACTAGAAAAAAGAACTAAGGCAATGACCATCCAACCCCCGTCCCCCTTTCCCCCAGCGAGGACAAATTACAACCTCGTCCATCAAAGACATTTCTAATAAAGATATTTAAAACAACACAGAGCGACAAAATATATTTCTTATTTTTACTCCTTAATCATTGAACATAAATCAAAGAAAAGAAACAGAGAATGCTCAGGTTATCAATACGTTTATTTGAGGCATTTTTGGCTAAAGAAATTATGATCTTGCAGAAAAAAAATTTATGTTTTAAGAATAATTGTCTGTATTTATTCCCCCTTAAATGATCAAAATGCAACCTGTTTTTTTTTTAAATAATTTCTGATGTAAAATTATACTGAATGTGATAAATTCAAAAATTTTAGAGTGAAGTTATTAACCATTTTCCTGGTGAAATTATATCTTGGGTTTGGCACTTTACAGACAGTCCCTTAGTGATTCTGTCTCAGGCAGCTATGCATACACAGCAGTGTATTTCTGTAGTGGTGGAGTTTTTTGACAGAACAGAGTTGTAGCTTGTCCTCTACGCAACACAGATTAAACAGAGGTGTTGCTCGTCAATTAAATGAACTGTGCTGTGGCCACCAGATGAAGTGCAGAATCTTTTACCTGTTTGGAGTCCGGCTGACCCACAGTTTCAACCATCTCTTTGACGTTTTAGCAGAATGCTAACGTTAGCTATTTCTGTTTACTTCTTGAATGCTGCCCAATTCCTTCAAACTGGGGCCGAGGCTGTTAATCAGATTCTCCCACTTTTATTTTCTTTTTATCGGATTAAGGTCCATCAGAAATTGACAACAAATTCTATGAATTTTATTAGAATTTTTTCACTTCAAATAGAAATAAAACAAATACAAAACACTGATAAAATTAAATATTACAAACAGTTTCTTTGACTGACAGGGAAGGTCCCAGTGCCATTCAAACAGTTCCCAGTCCCGGGACCTGTTTTCAAATTAAGCACTGCATATATGATCATGGAGAATGTGCTCACCACGCACGCACACGCTGCGCTGGAACAACTCAAAAAAGTAAAAAAGATGCTTGCGAGGTGGGTCCTGCATGGACTGGACAAGATTTTTTACATTAAATCGCCGGCTGTAAACATAATATGGCAAGTTCAACAGTCTACAGTACAGCCAACATGAGGGGCCAGTCAAACCCGATCTGGCCCTGAGGCGGCTATTTAGTCATCACTCCCATACAGTGTAAAATGAGATCAATCCAGTATCTTGGTAAGAACTGGTTAGTGGTGTAAAAACAGTAATAAAGGGCTCATGACATGTTGAGCCTGGAGATTTATAAGAGTGAATTGATTCCAAAATCGTAAAGTATGTTTCTTTTAAAAACATTTTTTATTTGCGCCAGTGACGATGTTACATGAGTCCCATTGTAACGTCAAGGCTGGACATGAAAGGGCTAATTTCCTCTCCCCTGGATATCCGGAAACAACTGCCTGAAAGTCAATCAGAGAGAAACACGTGGCACTTACCTGCTTAGTAATTTTGGTGTAGTCTGTAAGAACACTGATGTCATGACACTGTTACATGGTACGAATCTTGGTAGGGGCAGTCTCAAATTCTACAATTATTTTAAAATTTAAAATAACTTTTTTTTTTCACTCACTAAATAAAACAAGGCGTTATTTCATTGATAATTTAATTGTTTAATAAACTTGTGTTAAAGTGCGTTACATGGGGGAATCAGCCGAGGTTAAAATCTGGGTCACCAATGAAACACGGTCAGAACTCGTTTGACAAAATTTTATTTCAATTATTCCTTTACTTGTTTTATGCCAGCGGCCCCCTGGAAACGTGAGCCTTTGTAAAAGCTTTATGTAGCTGAAAACCATCAAATATTCACTTTTTCTCTCTCAAACCGTCTCTCACAGCACAGCGCAAATAGACTGTTTATTAGAGTTGAACCGGATACTCTGCTGAAATAAGTATCTGGTACTGATAAAGCACTTTTGCTGAGTACGAGTATCATACGAGTAATATCAATAAGTCAATATCCGTGCTTGGATTGAATAAAAAAATCTTATTGGGTAGTTTACTGTGTCTGTGATAGGCTAGTCACAGCACCCCTCCCCTACACACATACCCCGCTCTGCTCACACACACACACACACACACGCACACACACACACACACACACGCACGCACACACACACACACACACAGAACATGAGAAGAGAACAGAACAGCGCTCTCTGTGCTTCAGGTTTGCGGGTTTTTTTCGTTAATGTTTAGGGTTTCTTCAGCTTTAGGTTTGTTTTTTACTTTGGTTTGTTTGTAGTACTTACTTTTTAACCAGCAGAGTTTTGAAAAACGTGGGGTTTATTCAGACGTGGTGCTTGGTAAAAGCGACTCGCATCTCTGCCTGTCTTACACACTTTGCACTGCAGCCTCTCAGTTTACCTTAAAGTGTTCAAGTTCAAGTTCAAGTTCGTTTAATTTATATAGCGCTTTTCACAACAGACATTGTCTCAAAGCAGCTTTACAGTAAACCAACAAGTTTAAACTCAACAAAGTTAAAAGAAATTAATTACTAAGTCGTGTACATGTCCCTGATGAGCAAGCCTGGGGCGATTGTGGCAAGGAAAACTCCCTTTTGGAAGAAACCTTGAGAGGAACCGGACTCAAAATGGAAACCCATCCTCATTTGTACTCAAGTGTCCACTCTGAGTGTGTTTTTAGCACAGCTGTAAATGTGGTCAGTCCAGAGCATGCAAACTTAGACCCTAGCCATGTGGAACAACTGGTCTTCATTAAAGTCAATGCAGATCTGAAAACAGCTTCAGACTATTTTGATCCGTAGAACACAGCCCCCCCCCCCCCCCCTTTCTGTCTCTCTCTTACTCACTCACTCACTCACTCACACACTCACACAAACCTGGTGTGGAAATAAAAATAAATAAATAAATAAAAATAACACTGCTCAAGGTTAAAAAAAGTTGAAATGAAAACTCTTGTTCATTACATTTTACTTCATAAATGAAACCGCATGTGTTGTATTCATTGTTGTAAAACTTGTTCTGTATAAAGTTCGTTTGTTATCATAATCAAAACCACTGATCTGAAGCTCAATGCTGATGCTGTCATGTAAATAGTTTTCTAATCAGCAATAAATAGAACAATTTCTGATCAACCCATATCAATTGGATGCTTCAAATAACATACCGGTTAAAGCCCCGCCCATTTCAAGACAACATGACCCACTTCCAGGTTAAATCCCACCCACTTCTGGGTTAGACCCCGCTCACTCCGTGATACAGATACAGATAATGCTGTACTCGCTCATCCCTACAGTTTATTTTCCCTTAGTAAAAAACTTTTTAAAATTTAGTGTCTTCTTAACAGTGACAATATTAGTACAACATTTCAATAACATTTCAGTAAACAAATGAACGTCTCTTAAAAGTGATACCACAGCAGTGCAAAGTGTTTTGTAAACATAACTATAGGTGACACCATTTTTGTGTAATCTCTTTGTAAACAAGTGCAATTACAACCTGCACATTTTAGTGAAACAAAAATCACGAAATGCTTTAAAATAGAAAATAAAATTAGTTGCATTAACAAATAGAATAAAATCAAGTAATCTTCAGAATTAATTTGCTTTCTGAAGTATTTCTGCAATGTGCGCGCTGGTGTGGGTTTCATGCATTTCACTAGGTTTGAATCACGTAGGATTTCATCTGCCAATCGACTGCGTAGCCCGTGATGTCCAACCATTGCATGTAAGACCCACTCTTTCCGTCGAATCGAGAGCACTCATCACTTGAGCTTTGGCCTCTTGATACAAAGAAGCTGTTTTTTTCTGTAAAATTTTTTCCACTTGGTATTTTGTAGTGTGGCTCAAGGGTCCACATTAGAAAGCAAAATATGTCTTTCTCAACCACATTATACGGCCGAAGATCCTTGCAAATGTAAACAGATATGGCGTGCGTGATTGACTTTGCCCTGGGAGAGTTAAAAGGAAGTTTTGTTTGAAATAATGTGTCCACACTGGTCTGAGCAGCCGTGCTAACAGCCACGGGTTTTTGGCACACTAGATCTGGATGTTGGCGCTGCAAGTGGCTGTGCATAGTCGTCGTGTTTCCCGTGTACCTTATTTTTGTAAGACAGTTTTTGCATATAGCAAAGTCCTTCTCCAGCTTTGTTCCATCCTCGTAAAACCCAAAATGAAGCCACACATTTGACTTGTATCTTCTTTCAAATTCTTTCCTTCGCTTGACTCCGCCATGACCTAGTGTGCATGTGTCTGTGTGTGTGCGTGTGTTTATCTCCAGGCGACTCCCTACCACTTGGCTGCCCCTCTAACCGTGAAGTGCGCCCCTAGCATAGCGCCGGATAATTGCACTATAAGAAACAAATGACAGAGCCCTTCATAGCGGCAGAATGTTAAATAAAAATATCAATACTTAGGCAAAAGTGTATCGATAATCTATTGGGGAATAAAATATCGCAATATATCGCCATATCGAGATATTGTCACACTCCTATTGTGGAGTAGTTACAATGTTTTCCTAATGAAAATCTCTGCCCATCACCCGAATGGGTGATGAAAAATGAATGTGATTTTAGCTAAAATAGAGACTTTTTGAGTAAAATTATCACATTTCCTATACAATTAGACCAATGTGAATTATGAAAAAGAATGTCATGACCCCTTAAAAAAGTATTTTAACATCATGTAAACTCAAAAATTAACTACTCTTCTTTTTAAGTAAGTAGTACTAGAAAAAAATGATCATTTAGTTTTTGATAATTGTTTTCGTAAAAGTGCCGTTATCCAAACCAAATGTTTTGAGGTAATCGGTTTCCAAAAAAAAACGTTTTTTAGTCTGTTAAGATTTCGGGTTCACATTGTAAAGAGCCCCTTTGAAAACAATTCAGTAAAACTAAGTGTTTACAATAACAGCTCATTCTTCTGAGAAATTTGTTCCCGAATGGACTGCTGTTCTAAGAAGGTTTGTGCAAAGTCTTCAACAATGTTTACACATATTCCACTTTCAAACCATCAAACAAAACGTCCTCATGCTAGACATCATCATAATGCAAAGCAGAATACTGACGAGCCACAAAAGGCTAAAAGAAAATGCTTTTCTCGCTGTCTGTCATCGTTTTTTTTTTCAAAAGCCTTTTTGCATCTCAGAAACAGATGAGATTTTGAAGGGCACTTAAGGGGCTACTCTTGGGGTTCAGGGAGGATGGCAGACACACAAAATGACAGTGCATGGTCCAAAAGTCTCTTTAATGACAGTGGAACGAACCAGCCTTCATGTGCACCAAAAGTCCTCTCACAACCCCAGTCTACAGCAGTCCCGCAGCTCATGGGACAAATAAAAAAGTCTCAGCAGGGCATGGAAAGCTCTTCTTTGAGAGCATCCACACCACACGGCCTCTCTCCATATCACATCCAATTATTCAAAACTACATTTGGCATTATTTCATCCAGTCATACGCAAAATTATACATGAGGCTCTGTTTTTTAAGAGTTTGGGAGCTTTTGTGTATTTTTAAACCCCTAAAACAACTTTAAAAGTTGCTACATCTTTTCAAACTGGTACTACTGAAGGAATTCTGGGAAATTTCCATTGACTTTGAAAGGACTCAAATTCGTAAAGCTGTAACTCACACTCAGAGTCTGACCACACTTGGGAAGGTTATCAGTCTGTACATGGTCATACAAAGAATTGTACAAAGTATTTGAACCCTAGGGGATAAGAGGGGTCAAAGGTCGCCATTGACAAAACAGCTATTGAGATTGAATGAGAAAGGGCATCGAAAATATCTTCAAGATGAAACATCATAGAGAAATTGTGGTTTAATTATGCTATTTATAGTTCAAACTTCATTTTTCAATGACATCACAGACCTTGTGGTTGCGATAATTATTTTCTCATTAGGTTTAAATAGTTTAACTGTTTTAAAAACCTTAATGCTTCAGTATCTTTCCTGCTATTGACTATTCTTAACTGTTTTTAAAAAACCTAAATGCCTGTGTGACTAGTCTTCCAGTTTTTGTGAACAGAGTGACCTGACATTTGTCATGACATTACCTTTGAACATTTAAACTGCTAACTCTATGTGTTTCTGTAAACATGTGTTTCTCATCTATTAATTTGATTTGTCAATGTCTGGGATCAGCCCATCTTAGTATTGTATTTAAGACTGATTGCCATGCCCAAAGGGTATGCAACCAACGCAACATCTTTGGGTTCGATCTGCTATCTAAAAACCGTTGCATGCATCCTGAATAAATACTTTGTGATTTTGTCAATTCATAATTCGACTCCTTGATAGTTTTGCCTCATTTTCCACCACAACCTCTACCTAGAAACTAGGGTTGCTAGGGTTGTTTACCCTAGCAACCCAATTGCTTGGAACTCTAGCTTTGGAAAGTTATTGAGACATGGGGGTTGGTTTATATATAAAAAAATGTAAATTAGATTATCTCACTGACACCTCCATTGCAACCAGGTTGTTTACTATAGCAACCAATTGGCATATCTCTATCTCAGCTTAGGAAAATCATAGAGACATGGGGCTGGGTTGGTTTACTTAAAGTGACATGGGGAAAATTATATAATGTCACTCCATAGCAACCAATTGGCATATCTCTATCTCAACTTGGTCTTTGGTTACGATTTCTCATTCTAACATTAGCAAAATAGCAAAAAAGCAAAAGTTTAAAGTTTGCTTGAAACTTTAGCCATCCAGTTAGCTATGATATATTTGGTTTTAAATTTAGAAGAGTTATGACTCAAATTTTTCAATGTAATTCAAATTACAATGTGAGAAAATGTGCGCATGTTTCATTTTAGTTACCAAATCTGTGCCATTACTGTCATCTAGTGGTGAAAAGGAGGGATAACCATTAGATATGCCTGTGATATGGCTTGTGTTTTGCAAAAATTGGTTGCAAAAAAAGCACAATGTCACAAAAGAGCTTAGTGTGTAAGGTTTATGAGGGATCTGCCTGGTTTTTGATACAATTTTCACATTGTTTTGACCTTGTCTTTGCTTTTTGTGGGTATTTATGGCTTTGTATTTTGTCTTTTTGTCCACATATTTGATCTTTTTTCAAATACTTTGTTGTTTTCTTTTTCTGTGCAATTTTAGGTTCATTGTGGAAGTGTTGTGGAAAAAAAACAGCAGATTGTAAAGTAGTCCAAAATGCCCCAAACATCTAAGGGTTAAAATGCTCCATGAAGAAAACCTGAAGAGATTCACCTTTTTCTCCCATGCCGCAATAAATAAGAGGATATGCTGCGAGCAGGAAGAGCTATTCTGGGTCATGGGCCATGCATGTCTCCCTTAATCCTCTTTCACATGCGTCCACCCAAGTGAAGACCGATGCCTTTGTTAAATATTCATCAATGCCTGTCAATAATTAACTGCTCATTATATGAACTCAAGGAGGATTCTCATTCCAAAATTAATGTGCTGCTAATGCACAGGGTGAAACCGCACTCTTAAGAGCCAGAGAACTAGCATGAAAGCTTGATCCTCGCTATTCTTCCTCGCTACTAAAGAGAACAGAGAGCTTTGTCTTCAATCAAAAATTTAAAGCGCCCGTCCTGGCTCCTCAGTGTTCCATCTGTTGGTTTTGTCTTCTGTAACTGAACAAGACGTTTCAACTAAGGCAACAGAAAATGGAGCTTGTTATTTCTGCCTCCTTAATGGAGAAACTTTAAAAGAACAACTTTCCGAACACAAGCCCTTCTGAGAGCTGAGCATAATGACGTGAGAAAGAAATCTGTTCTGATTTGTCATAGAAACGCATTGTAAGATCGGCACTGACTTTCCGCAGCTGTCCTGAGGCAAAGGCAAAGAAGAAAATACTGTAATCAACCACATCAAAGAAGAAAGTCACAAGCTCTGCTTGGAGAAACTTTGAGGCGTTTGTTAATAACCGTGCATGGAGAATGCTCTTTCTTTATTGTTGTTTGTTGTTGTGCTTCTGATTTACAGCAGGAAATCCCTCACTGTGCCATCAGAGAGTTGAGCTGTTGACTATGAGTGAGTGTTTGCTGTGTGCTAAAGTGTGTACGGCTCCAGGCCATGACTACGCAAGTAAACAGAAGAAGGCTAACACACAGTTTGTTTCAAGTGCAGTTTTTTTTTTCATTGTTATTACCCAATTTGAATAATTAAGCATCTAAATTACTCACATCAAAGATGCCCGCCCTTAACAGAGCTTCACAGAACTCAGTCTAGCTTTTCTACTGAAAAAATGCTGGGCTTCATTACCATGCTATCACGTGTGCTTAAAGCACCGAACAAACACCTAGAATAACATTACTTTCCCTGTCTGTCAGAGGGCTTCCTGTCTTCCACAGTGTGTGATTATAAACACACAGGAGTCAATATGTACTCGAGAGTGTACAGCATTGTTGCTTCCCTAGAGTTGTGGGAATGATCGCTACTCAATGAAGTGTGTGTTGTCTCACTGACACTAATCAATACTGACTTTCCAATAGAATGTGATCTCAAACTCTACATTTCACATCCATTTGTCACAGTATAGGATGCATTATTAATTATTCCACTGTTTGTTGCTTTCATTGAAACTCGTGCAGAGTTGTTGTCAGGCTTTCGTGCTTTTATTCTGGATATTTTGTTTTCATTGTTTACATGTCATCTTTTATCAGCCAGTGTTTAGTGTTCTCGATGTTCCGCTGATGAATATGTAATGTTGACAGTAGTAGACAACAAGCACATTATACAGCATGTGTTTGAAAAATGAGCTGATAAAATATTTTGAAGCATATCATGAAGTTTCTGAGCATTTTGGAATATCGCATAAAAAAAACCTTGGATATAAACAAGAAATGTGCATACATTTTGAAAATGCACACTAAAAAATTGACAGGATAGACTTTTCACCAAATAAGAAAAAAAGAGCATAAACTGCAATGGAATCACATTTATTAAATAAATCGCAATGCAATGCATTTTTTTTCTGTCGGAATTGTGGCATGATTGGGCGCCAATAATAGACTAACCAATGGACCAATTTCATTGCAGAGCATCTGAAATGTTTTGCTAATTCGATAATTTTTAAAGTCTGTTATCAAAGTGGTTGTAAACAAGATGACATGACTCTTTGTCTACGTCTTCTAAGACAACCTCCATTTTTCTTCAGCTTTTTGGTGCAAGTTTGAAAGGAAGTGGTGATATTGGATTTATTTGCAAATATTTTATGCAATATTCCCGTTTTGCACATAAAATTAATTTGCATCTTTGGATAGAAACATGGCTAATGACACATTATTATTATCACACAGTAATAGTGCTAATCCAGCAAAAGCATGATATTAACCCTTCAAAGTCTCTGTAAGCACCTGTGCGTGTGCCAATCATGACGCAACCCACCCAAATTTTAATTTCAATCATAATGGGTAGGTTTTTTAGAGTTTTTGTTTTAAATGAACATTGCAAGGGATATGACACGTATTTAAATAAAAATATGAGAAAATATGTCATTCAGTTTCATTTTACAGACCTCAAATCAGTACCACCTGTGCTATCTAGTAGTGAAAAAAGGGTAACCTTTGGAAGTACAAGACCTGTGATGTGGCTAGTGAAACAATTTTTTGTAATACTAATGCCACATTGTTTTGACCTTGTCTTTGCTTTTGGGGGGACTTTTTATGTTGTCTCAACATTTTGACTTGTTATGAAGCATAAAAGATGTTGTCAAATTTTTTATTTGTGTTTTTGCAGTTAAAAAATGCCAATTTTCTACTTGTAATTGAATTTTTTTTTATTTCAGGTTTGTTGTAGAATTAATGTACAATGTAATGAAAAAAATATTTGTAAAAATAAAGAAGCTGGGGATGTACAAAAAATAGATTGTAAAGTAGTAAAAAAGCTCAAAAAAGACCCGGTCTTAGCAAGGTATTAAAAGTAGAAGGCTTCAAATATTCATTGACAAAATCAAATAACTTTTTTAAATTTAGTCAAATTGGGTTAACAACCCCCATACTTTTATGAAGAGAGACATAGAGAAAAAGCATGTTTAATTCTTCAAGGATGACGTTTGCTTGAAAACTATTTATTGCAAGCTGTATTAGATCATAATGGGTCTCTAAAAAATGAAATCTTGATTTATAACATTTATTTAAAAAATAAAAAAATATATTTTTATACAAAAACCTTACTGAAGGTAACTAAACTGACTAAACTATAACTAAACTGAAGGTAAAAAAAACATTTACACATGTTTTGAAGCAGTATTTTGACAAATGCGTTTCTTTGTGATCCGCATTTATTACAATTGTTGCAGGAAGGGAGAGACTAGATTCAGGTGGAGAAAATGTCCTCACAAAGCTAAAACAAACAAAGCCATGAAGATAAAAAGGGAAAAACAAGAAACTATAACATTTGGAAGGAGACAAACTCAAAATGAGTCTTCAGGTGGCTTCTTAGCAAGGTGCTCATCTTTGATGAGGAAATATTGATGCAATATATTTTATATTTGTTGTGTTTTTTTGCTACTAAAAGACTCTGCGGTCAAATTGACCCCAAGGGTTACCTATGCGACAAAATGTAATATCGTGTTAATTTTATGTTAAGTTTGCATTAAATTACCAAAAGTCATACACATACATGTACATACATTACACACTGAATGGGGTCATACTGACCCCAAGGATAATAGGAGGGTTACCTGGGAGGTTCCTTATAGTAGACAACAATAAATAGAATGCAATTAAAAAAAAGGAAAATTCCTGAACCACTTTAAAACCTCTTTTACAAAAACTAAGAAACACAACTTTAGATAAAATTGTACAGTTGCACCCATATATATATATATATATATATGATGAAAACACTACAACATTTTGGTGGTGGAATATGTCTGGCCATAGCTGTGCTCTCTGCTGAATCCTTGTTCTTTCTTTTTCCCTGACCACACTCTTTCTAAAGTGCTGAATGTGCTGCACCGACATCGGGGTGAACAAAGATGGCTGTGTAGACTAAGTAATGGGAGAAAGACTTGTCAAAGACAGTTTGCAGAACTTGAGTGACAAAACCAACGCTGCCCCCGCCATCAATTTAATGGCAATTACTATTTCATGTGTGTTACTTAAGAGCATATGCAAAATTAAGAGAAAGTCACAAAAAACACATTTTCCGTGGTATTTAAAGAATAATATGCATAATATATTTGGCTGTTAATATTGATGACCAGTATCCTTAAGTATTGCTTGTCTTAGCCTACACTTTCCCTGAGAGCTTGATTAATAAGGGGAAAAGGGCTCCGCCAAGTTTCAGATATACAGTATATGATGGAATTAAATTTGTCAGCACATGTGTTTTTAAGAAATACATTTTTTGAAGGAAGCATGTGACATGGGATATTAATCATACATGTATTCTCCACTATGGCATGTCCTTCACTAAATAACTTAAAACATTTTTAATATATTGTTACCAAATTAAATAAAAATATAATCAAATTAAGTATTACACACTTATTTGTATTTTACATCCGTTAGTAATTAAACTTCCTGTTTGAAACTTTCTCTGAGTTTTCTTTTTATTTTAAATTAGACTTTTTTTACAGAGTACTGAAAACTGATTTGCTCAGAGACGATATGCTCAAAACGCTGTGATTCTTTATTTCCTGCAGGCAGTATATTATAAGCAAATGTTCCCTAATTTTTGCATTTGTTTTGAACACATTTGAATGTTGATGGTAAAACTGGTACATTTGAATACTTGCTTACTAATTTAGGAGAAAATTTTGATAAAATTTTAAAAATAAAAGTAAAAAGTAAACACTAAAGGAAAAATAATGAATGTACAGCTTGTTTAATTACAGGTTATCATCATAATTTTACCCATGTTTTTGGTATTTGTAGAAAACAAAAAAGTAAATAATGTGAAACTTTATTTAAATGTTACAACAGCAATTTCCCATAAAATAAACATTGAACTTAAAATAAACAAACAAAAATTGATATTTTACAGTTTTGTATCATTTTGTTAACAAACAAAATTAAAATTTTTCAAAAATTTTAGGGTAGTTTTTTACAGTGTAAAAATTACACATTTTTGGGGGGAGTTCAAAGCATCATTTGGACTTTTTTTATCAGCTGCAATGATTAATGGTTTAAAAAATCTGAAAAAGGGACTGGGGATGGTTGACAATACAAATGATCACCTTTCACTCAGATAAGTAGAGAAGGGCTAAATGTTTGGTTGACAGAGGAACAAGGACTATGGTGAGGAGATAAAGAAAGATCTGCTTAATTTACTTGCACGGATCTCCCAGAAGGCCTGGCGGTCTATACTGTCAGGACCCATTAAACATGTAATTCTTGATGGAGGAAAACTTTGCACATAGACAGCCTGAGCCACGTGTTATTAAAAATATGAGCATGGCCATGGAAAATAAATAAATAAATAAGAAATACTGATTAAATTTTAAGCAGCCGACGGGCCAATATTTTGCCTGGGGCATATTTGTCAGTTTCAAAGGGTGTTTTTATTAATTTTGTATTTTGCATTTTGTTAGTGGAAAGAGCCTACTCCACTGGGAGCGCCACAAGCTATAGACAGCCGAGCCTATAGGAGAGAGAGCCGAGAGAATGTCAAACAGCAGAGAACACAGTCATGCTCGCGCCACTCAAACCTGGCTCCTGAGTTAAGACCCCCACAAAAACACACACACCGAAATTTAAAAGGGATAATTTGAGCTTATTACATAAGCAAATAGATTCATGATGATCTCTAATTGTTACACTGCTAAGCCTCTAATTAATCATAGAACCAATCATCAAAGCTACAGAAACAGAATATTTGCACTCTAGATGCACATTGCACTTAGAAAGTTAATGGAATTAATTGAGAAAAAGGGAGACGATTAAAAAAAATCACTATAACCGGTACATGCATATAAACATTACAGAAGGGCACAAAACTCTTTGGTAAACTTGCATATTGCTAGTTGAAAAGTGTACTTGGTTGGCACATGTATCATTTTTAAATAACTTTCTTTCCTTTAGTTCGTAACCAGGATTAGAACGTGTTGAACGAAGGCCTTTTTGAGCGTTTTACAATTTGCTCTAAAAATTATTTTTAGAATATTTTTTGTGGCACTGCTTATCATTTGTTTTTAATCCACCCCAAAATCTCTTTTTTAACACATATCTTTTCCTTACATTCCTTACCACAACAAACCTGAAATTGTACAAAAATGCAAATCCAAGTATTCCATTTTGTCTGTTTTCACAGCAAAAATTGAGAAACAAAAATTAAAATAAAAGTCCCACAAAAAGGTATTGATAGAAAACAATTGCCTAAAAAACATACAGGCGCACCCCCCCCCACCCCTCAAAAAAACCTTACACACTGTTTCAAGCACTTTGGCATTGTGCATTTTTTTGTACCAGAACTTTGAAAAACACAAACCATAACACAGTTCTTGTACTTCTTTTGGCACTTATGACACTGATGTAGGGTCACATTCTCATGATAAATGGATTCATCCATCCTGCCCTCAATACAGTCGCCCTGTCAAATTTTGTCTTTGCATTGTCCTCATTCCTTCTCTTCCTCCGAATACTGCAAATTATATTGTGGTCTTATCTGATAACATGACCTTCTCTAATGCATTCCCTTGGTCATCCAAATGGTCTTTGGCAAACTTCAGACACATCCAGGCAGGTAGACCTTGCATGCACTTTAGAATTTTAACCCATAAGAGTGAAGTATGTTACATGGGAACTCTCGTCTCTTCCTCTGCTCTTCCTGTGAGATGTTCCCAAAATCTACTTTTCAATATTTGCAGCAATAGTGTTCTCACCAGGCTTTTTTCTTTTCCATAGTCGATTCCTTGAGTGATTGAATGTGAATTCAGATTTATTTATTACAGGTAACAGGCAATGAGTGGAGGATAGGAAGTTTATTTAAAAACACTGGTCGAACTGGTCATTGAAACCCAACAGATTATTTAAAAATCACACGTTGTGACTTTCTTAGAGTTTTTCATTCAGAGAAAAAGTGTGAGTTATTGGTAAGATGTGAGGTAGTGGTCCTTATTATTCCTCCTTCACTTGAACAATTACAAAGATGAAAAAAACTGCAGAAAAAAAGGATTTTCATTGTGGCCACTATGTGGCGCTGTAACAGACACTGTAGTTTGCTACATAGATGTGTTCAGACATGGACGTTTAACACACTTGCCAAGTTTCATCCAGATTGGACATTGTATAGCTGAATTAAACAACTTCTTGCTTCATGGTGAAACATTGAACCTTTCAACGTTGTCAAAAAAGCTTCTCAATTTAATATTTACAGGCCTTGACATGAAACCGCCATGAGACTTGATAGTGATCAGAGGAAATCTCTAAGATGAGTTTGTTAAATTATGGGGCTTGTAATTGTACTTAAATTTACATGAAAATTCTAACTAACTGACTTCCTGTTGGTTTTAGAAACTCGCTCCAAGAGACTTTTTTGTAGGTATTGGTCCTTTACATAAGTGTTCCAAATTTCAAGACACTCTGAAATAGCAGTATAAAACTGAAGAAAACAGAATAGTCCACATGACCAATAGGTGGTGCTATAACTGGCCCTGTAGCTTGCTATATAAATTTGTTTAGACAAGGGCTCATGAAACACATGGCAAATTTGAGCCTAACTGGTCATTGCATGGCTGAGCTATGATCAACTTCCTTTTTATGTCAACTTATTTTACTTTTGACGGCCATCGTTTGTACATTGTTAAACAAAGTCAAAAAAGCTTCGCAATTTAACACCCCACATGCTTTAAGATAAGACAGATGGAGTTTGGAGATGAACAGGTTTTTTGCAAAATAGCCAACATAATATGGTAATGCAGTTCATTTTACCAATATTTCAAGTACGGCAAACTGAGAGCACAACATAAACTGAAAGGAAATATATTGCTAACCATAGGCACTATAGAACCATATTGCCACACCCACTTTTTAAATTGCAGTCAAATGTACATTTTCACTGAAATTCTGTGTTCTGAATTTTGGCCAAGTTTAGGCCGCCAAAATGCACCAGAAGCCAAAAAGCAATAGTGCTCTGAACAACTACAATAGGGTTCTACACACCTTTGGTGCTCAAGCCCTAATTAATCATACGATTATGAAAGATAAAAGCTTCCAGCACTCATGCATTTCTTTCAGGAAATGCTCATTCCTGCTATTATTACCTAGAATTGAGGAATGCATGCTTATAATTTATAAATCCGTATGAAACTAATTCCATGTATCTTTTTGTCCATAGCATTCCTCACACTCATTATTCAAGTTAATCCTCCCATCTGAAACTGGGAAGGGTGTGGAAAATTAAAATCTAGGGCAAATTTATGAATTATACATTTGACTTTTGTAAGAGACATTCAAAACACTTGTGTGAAATGTACCAAACCTTTGTCTATGGCATAAACATAAACATGACAGAACCATTTACAACTAAGGGATGAACAAAGAAATCTTCCAAACAGGGATTAATAATAAAACAGTATCACTTTATTTTAAAACGCCATATGCATAAATTGATTATAGAAAAAATAAGTATAGATTCCAATTATGTGACTTGGGATCCAGTGTATAATGAATCAGAAACCCAAACAAATAAAAACACATGAAAAATCCGGTATATTTTACGAATATAATTGAACAGTGAATCGGTACATCTACAAACAGCAACGGCAGCAGCAGCAGCTCTCATTAGAAAATGAAATCTCTGGTAACAGACTTAGGGAGGGTGTCAGATCTAATCAATGATTCATGCAAATTGCATTGGAAACAGAACACATCAATGGGTTAATGGTGAAAACAAACCCAGCGTTCAATATATCGGGGGCTCATGCATTCAGAAAGCTTCAAAAAGCACTGAGCATTGAGTAAAGAAGATCTGCCCTGGGGCTACAATTTACTGAAGCTTTACCTGCTGCTGGCAGGGCATGGACTTGAGCCTGAAAACAAAGCACAACCATTCCCACCTGTGCCTGAGTGAGAATGTGTGTTCATGTAAGATGACTGTTCATCTAGAGTCAGACAGTTCCCAAGGGGGCATGCATGCACACTTGAAGCCTCCTGGAGACGATGGCAGTTTAGCTTTTATATCAGATCATCACACTGTAAGGAATGGATCTAATCATTTGTACATATGTACAGTAAATAGACTAGCAGTGCTCAAACAAATCTCCCAAAAGTCCAGTCAATTTCATCAGCAGCAGGGGTCAGAACTGGATGGATCAGGGCTAAATGCAAATATGGTGATTTGGGTTCCCATTGGGTTGATACTCATTTATTTTATTTACCCGTTTAATCCAAAAGGGTCACAGGGTTCTGTGGGTACACACTGGGTAAAAGGCAGGGACAACTCACCAGTCTGAGATGTTGCCCTCACACGTTCAGTCATTAGTTTCAATATATATATATATATATATATATATATATATATATATATATATATATATATATATATTTCAATATTTATATTATATATTAAATATTAAATTTTTTATCATGTTTTCTAACATAAAACATAAAATCAAAAGTGTTGAGACAAAATAAAAAAAATCCCCAAAAAACAAAGACTCTTAAACCTTATACACTGTTCAAAGCACTTTATGCTTTTTTGTGCCGGAACTTTGAAAAACACAAGCCATATCACAGTTTTTGTACTTTCAAAGGTTATCCCATGTTTTCACCACTAGATGGCACCCCTATTTTGCATTTTTCTTACATTTGAATTGAATTGCCCTGCAAATTTAGTGTCATAACTCTTGGAAATTCAAAACCAAAATTATAAAATAGATGGGTTGCGCCCTTCCAACTTTATTAAAAACAGCCAGTGTGATTGGCACACACCAGTGCGTGCAGAGACTTTTAATAGAATAAACTAGATGATTATTAAATTAGTCTGATGCATGTTTTGGCTTATAGGGGAAACAGGAGTACCAGGAGGAAACCGACACAAGCATGGGGACAAGCAAAACTCCCTTAAGCAAGACCACTGGCTACCTTTTGATCTGCTTAAAATTTATTTAACCTTGGGATTGCAGCTAGAGAACTTGGTTTGAGTTTGAAACCATTTTCAAGACTAAAATGATATAAATCGCGGAATCAAAATTGCTTTTGGCATCAGTTCAAATTTACTCGTGTTTGGGTCCGGATAAAGACTGGAGTCCCTATATTGAGTACTCCGGGTCTAGGACGAGATGTGTTTCAATTTTTTTCTGAAGCAGACAGATCTGTGTGGACAGAAGACACAGACAGCTTCCAATCTAACCTCTATAAACTCACCTGCAGACACTCACCCAAATGAGACCCTCAGCCAATCAGAGCACACTCCATCTTACATCTTCAAAACATTCACAAACACTACATTCCAACTGGGAGCGGATGGTGGGTAATGGGTGGATGACTACCTCCGTCCTCAGTCCAGAGGGTGTGTACCCAGTCGTCAACGGGGGTGCGGGGGCTGCCTGGCTGAGTGTGGGATATGGATGGTTGGGCGGTCCTGCTCTGGGGTCCGGACCCCTGGTAGTATCGTTCTGTGGGGGGCTGATTGGGCCATCAGTTAGCTCTTGGCCGTTTTTGGGGCATTGCCTGAGGCAGAGCTCACATCCTGGGTCATAAGAAGCTACATATTACATTTGGGAAGTTCGGGTTGATGCTTGCTGGTTATGGATTAGGTCTCCTGTCCTAAGCACTTCGTACTACATTCACTTGTTTATTTAATATGTCTCTGTGTCTCCATCCGGATCAGATCGTAATGTGACGAGTATGATTCTGTCCACTATCATCTGTATTACAAATGGCCTCATAGTTATCCCGCGTAGATCATTAACTGTGTGTATGTATGTATTTTTATACATGTATGCATGTGTATGTATGTACAAACTGAAAAAAAACTGTACCGTACGAACTGTAACAATCAAATGTTCATGTAGGTACTATTCCCCCTCCTGAATCTTTCCCCCTCAACTACATCTCTCATTCACTACCCTATTTTTCTTTTAACACCCTCCTGTCCTGATGTAATTAATGTGAACTGGTCTATCGGAAAAATAAATAATTACATAAATTCACCGCTTCAATCCATAGAAGGAAACACCACTCCTCACACCATATATTCACTCCCCTGCAGAGAACAAAACTGAAACGAAGCTCAATCAAAGCTCAAACGAAGTACCGACTCTCCCATGTGGTGTCTTTTAAGAATGACAGGACAAGGTAAACACTTGCAAACCCTCTGCCCCAGTTAAACGATCCATCCCAGCTCCGCCACCTACGGTTCACACCTCCTGACTTTCCATGATCGTTCCGGCCACCATCCATTTCATGTGCACTCTGCTGTGTCTCTCCTGGGTTCTCTCCAACACTCCTCTATTCACAAAGCATATGCCGGACACTCACCTGCCACTTGCTCCTCTCTTCGGAAGACATTGAATAAAAGAAGAAACCTGTGTTAGCACTCTTTAGGTACCTGTGATTTCCCAAAACATGTTCCCACTGAGCGTCTTTTATTAAAAAGCAAATGTAAATGTAAAAACGCTAATGCACCCCCCTTCTCTATGCCCTCACAATTACCTCTATTTCTGTGTTAAAAGGTAAAATATCCTCATGTGCGCTCACTAAATGGATCCTATTAACAAAATGCATCACACCTTCAAATTCAATTTACATTATAAATGCTGATGGCACGTCTGTGTCAGCACAGCATGTCAGTAGGGATCACTAAGGAGATGGCACTTTGTTGTTCAGTGGAGAAGGAGTTAATTAGCCAATCGGATGCAATGTGTAAAAAAAAGTGACAGAGATAAACCAAGTACTTGGATAATCATGCTTTCCTCTTATTTATTTCATTATTTGTTGACAACGTTGATCTTTTGAAGTCAGAGCTGTCAAAGAAGCAATCTGATCCTCGCCTGACTTATGGGAATGCATAGAGAGGGATCGAGCTTTGTTCGTTATTCTTAATTCTGAATAAATCTCATAGAATCCACCAAATTACATTTAAGTGATGTGTTCAAAGAGCCTCAGTTAAAAGCACTTTTGAGTGCAGGCTCGGCTTCTCGTGTTCCCTTTTCAAGCAGGCACGTTCCTTCCATCGCATTGCTAACGGGGCAGGCTAACTGTGCAGATTAATTTAGACGGGTATGAGGGATGGGACTGAGCATCGCTTATTAAACACGGGAGAAATTAAAGAAGCCTTCTGAAAGACAGCCTGTTTTATGCCAACACACTAATCAGTAATTAGTGGCGTATGCATCCTAATACACAGGTCTCTGCAGCTCTGAATTCATGCATTTTTGTCAAAGAGGGTGGAAGGATCCTGAGGCAGGCCTTTCATCATTACCAATATTTGTGTCTCAACCCCTGAGTCTGATTTGTGGTTATTTAATGATTGTGATGGCATCACTGCACATGCTGCACTGCCACTGAAAAAGAGCGAGAGCAATAAAACCCAACAATCAACACCATGAATAAGGTTTTTATTAAAGATTTTTTACTGTCATTGAAGGGAACATAACATTTTTGTCAAAAAGCTGCTTTCAGGTAGTTTTCAAAATGGTGCGCAACGTTTTAATGCTAACTTAAAAGGAAGTAAACAGTTAGTTTTCATTTACAGTGGTTTAAAAGCCCACTTCACTGAAGAATGTGCTTTTTACTTTTATATCACCTTTCATGTCTGACATCCTTTATAACTGTGGATGAAAGTCCTTTTACTATGTATTCCTAAAGGGTGCATATTTATGCAGGAGCTTCTCTCCTGTCATTGAAACCGATAGTGTACTTTCATCAGACGATATACTTTGACTGATTCTAAAATACTGCACAGCTTTTTATTAAAAATATGTATTTTAGTATTTAAGCTGTCATAAAAGTTCGTTTAAGCTTTTGGTACATGCTTTAAAATGCAAAGCAAAAATTAAAGCTTTAAGCAGTGGTCAAAGGGCCCTCACACATCCAGCGCCATCACCTCTTGGTGGCCTGTTTATTGCAATGTGCTCTACGACGATCCCTTTTTAAGAACTGTCAAAATGACTGAACAATACAAGGAAATCAAACAATGAAAACCACATCATAAAGTGTCATGACCCCTAGGTGGTGCAGAGACTGAGTATTTTTACGTAATTGTTTTGGCCAATATTCTTGTTACATATGCAATGTTGTTCATGACGACGACAAAATTATTTAGTTGACGAATCTTTTTCTTGTGATGCTAACAAGACGCTGACGAATCTCTGTTATGAGTTTAATGAAAACAAGAGTGGACGGAAATGTAAATTGAGTAGACGGTTACACGCTCAAGACATTTCTAATTTGTGGCTGTAATCTTAACACACTACCCACCGCCGCTTGTTTTCCTTGTCTGGTCGTACACACCACCGGACGCGCTGCACACACATTGAACAGAGCACCAGGCATCTACAGTCCCAAAAATCCCAACATGAGCATTTTTGTTCCTTTTGAGGATCATGAGGGCAGAATTAACAAAAGGGATGTGTGGTAGAAAACGACAAAATGCTATTTGCTGCTAACACACCCGAGGAACTGCTGTAATAACACACACGCAGCTAATACGCACTTCGCGACATCATACAAACAAGCGGAAAATACAGCTTCTAGTTGTTCGTATCTCAAATTTTCTACGTATCACGAAGCAAAAAATTTCTGCGAGACCTTTCGTATCTCGAACATTTCGTAACTCGAAGCATTCGTATCTCGGGGTACCACTGTACATGTGCCTTCTCCATTGCTCTTATTTTTTGGCATACATGGATTTATTGCACTTTAGGAAATTGTAATAAATAAAGCCACAAATACCAAATTCATAATGTTTTTGTTCTTGGCTTTTTATAAAATACAATTTTACTCAACTAAATATTATTCGACATTGACCTGAACCTTTTATATTTTGTTCTTTAAACACATCTTGAAATAGAAATACAAAACAGCAGAAAAATAGAGATATTCCTCAACGGAAAATGGCAAGTTTGATCCCAATCGTTTGTCAGAGTTTAAAAATTTAATGTTTATTGCAAAATTTAGAGTTTCAATAGCCACTTTCCACGATTAGTTTAAAGAAGAAAAAATTTAATACGGCGCCCCTCATGGAAGGAGTTTGCAATCTCTTCTTGTGCTTGCGTGAGTTTTCCCCACAACCCCAAAAACATGCGGAAGGTTAATTACATAATCTAAATGTGCAGAGTGTGACTGTGTGTGTTGCCCTGCGATGTACTGCCGACCTGTCCAGAGTGTACCCCTGCCTCTCGCCCGAAATAAGATGGAGATCCCTGTAAATTATTGATAAAAATGTAACATCCCATTTGCCTTAAGATACGACTGATGGAGTTTGGAGATGAACAGTACGGTAAGACACGAGCAAGGGTGGCCATTTTTAGAAGTAAACTCCCATTTGAGATGTGATTTTCATTATTTGATTTGCCTGTATCGTTCAGTCAGTAAATATGTCACAATATGAATAGTGCAACAAACTGGCCATCGAGAGGTGATGGCGCCAAAGGTGCTTAAGCTGTTTTCTCACTGCTTGCATCTTAATTCTACAATTTTCTCCATCCACCAATTTGTGAGCTTGATTTTGCTTCTACCTGGATTCTATCTTGTTTTGGTTCATTTATGCTGCTTTTGCTGTGCCAGACACCCAGATGGCGGTGTACATCTAGATTATTTGTTCCTCTCAATAAAGACGTGTGTTTCTCACGCACTACAACTAGGATCTCATCTATACCACTCTTTTGTAGTTCATCATTCCCCTTTTAATGCACCCTTGTTGGATTATAATAAAATACATCATCTGAAACATTGCTTTGCCAAAGAATCTGCTTCTATAAATAAATGAGACATACAACAAACAAAACATGAACATTGAATCACTGATCTCAGACAGAATTCAGCTCAGAGGTTGCAGTAAAAATTGTGACTTTATTTCGTTTGCGACAACCAAAAGAACAAGACTTTGACGTCTCGCCACTATACAAAGAATGAGAAGAGGTTTTTTTTTCAGTCCTCAGACGTTCAAATCTCAGCGCATTCTCTTGCAAAACACTGCTCCACATGATTAATTCAAGAGGATCTTAACAATAACACGAGAGACAATGGTGCAGGATGAATAAACCATGTGGAAGTCTCTTAAACATTGATATCACTCTAACGCTCAGTTACATTGGTAGGATTTCAAGGATTGCGTGTCCCAGAGCAAGAGACATCTATGAATCCCAACAGGTGGAAAGTGAGGAAGATGATCTAAAGCGAGGAAAATGGAGCCTTTTATTCATAATACTGAATAAAGGGTTTAATGGGGTTTGTTTTAACACCAAGAGACTCAAATTCTTTGAATTTAATACAATCTTACACATTGCTTTGGAAGTGGCATATAATAGGTTAATATTATATTTGGCTCATCGTTATGGTATTATAACTCAGATATATTCCAGTGAATAGTTAAAATGAACACAGTAATTTTTACAATGCAATGTTTTTTGCTATGGATCGTTAGAAATCATTAACAGCTTTTAAAATAAAAATGTAATATTTTACAATGTGCTAAAAATGTTTTTTTTTTTTTACAGTTATTTAATGAATATTATAACACATTCATCTCTTTAAAATAATGATAAGAGGTCTTAAATGCAACTGTAACTTAACATTAATTAATTGAATTTTGTTTCCCATTTGAGAGTGATTGTGCAAGAATGCATAAAAAATGTAACCTGTAGAAGTCTTGTACCTTCTTGTGCATTTTTTACTCCTTTTCAGTTTTCTCTAATATATTACTACCTTTAAAATGAACTTTTTTAATACAACCCCAGCTGTTTTTTTTACAGATGTTTGTTCATGACATTAAACAATAATTGTACAAAAATATAATTACATTTTGTAATTTTTACTGCAAAAATCTGAGAATGAATAGTTAATGCTTAATTTTCTAAACCATATCAACTGTTCCAAGCACTTTTTGTGCCATTCTGCTTTTTTGTGGCAGAATTTTAAAAACACAACCAATCTCACAGCTCTTGTACTTCCAATGGATATTTCTTTTTTTTAATCTAAATGATTCTGATGGCACCTATTTGGTTCAAATAAACGGGATGATGATTGAGCAGTTTCTCAATTGGGCAGTTGGTGGCAGATCACAGGGAGCTTGTGATGAGACATTTCTTTTCTGTTTCCTGAACAAAAGCGCTATGAAAATGTGGGATTTGCACCACCGAGGGCCTCTTTTATTGGTCAATCTCCTTGCTCTTTTTTCGTTGGCACCACTCGTTCGGTCTGATCTGTGATGTCCTGTTGGCGCAGATGATTGGCACTACTTTGAAACTTCATACCGAAAATTCAATATATAGAGGCCTTTACTCTTGTAATGTTCATTTGAAACCTTAAATATCAAAACAAATATTAAAATCAAAAATAAACAATCGGTGGGTTGCGTCATTTCTATTGAATTCAAAACAGACAAAGTGATTAGCTGTTTGAATAGAAACTGGTTACTTTTCTTTTAAAAAGTCTGCAAAGCACTTTAGATTAATGTCACACCCTCATTCATGCTTACTACTCAAATCATGAGATAAAATGATTTTTATTTTTAAAATTTTATGAAGTTCATTGTTCCCCTTGTGACTCTTGTGCCTAATGTGTGCACTTCCAAAAAAGGGGGAAAAAGTGACATTTCTTAAACAGTGACTGTATGTCAAACCTGCATTTTGCCTTCAAAAATCAAAATGTGTTTGAGTTTTAAGTATATTGAACTTAACAAACTTCTTGACAATTGTTCTATTAAAACAAATTTTAAGTACAAAACAGTACTTGTTGTTTACGCAATATTTATTCCATTAATAAGTTGTTGAAAGGATGCATAGGGCACACTGAAACCACAAACCAAAAAGCCCCCTGCAAACAAAACACTCTTTCAAGCAAAAACAAACTAGTCACAATGCAAACATGGCCATTTCAAAGTCAATTGTAAGTTTCCAGTGTTTTCACACTGATGTACAGTGACAATCAACTAAAACAGGCAGCTTTATAAAAAAAAAAAAAACATCGAAACAATCTAATCTTGACCCAATCTCATACATTCGCATTACTATCTCTTGTTGACTGACACACACACAAAAAAGATTAGGTGCCTGGCAGCAATGCAAATCAAAACCATAGCAAGCAATTAAGATCAGGCTGCGCAAACGATTATGAATTAATGAAGAGGGAGCATTAATGAAAGATTAATAGTCGAAATGATTTGTGGCTGTGGCTTCAAACACAGTATTTACGGCTGATAGGAAGCATAAGTACAGGACGAGTTCAAGCATGACCAAGTGATTTCCCTAACATTATCAGCCATACATCACTGAGTCTGAGTTGCAAGGAGGTGGAGGAAGACAAAGAGACAGTTGAAATCGAAGATCTCAGATGTTAATGAGCACAGAATACTAAATTAAGTAAACAAGCAACAGTGAGTGTCATCCGCTCCTTTGCCATGCTTTTATCCTTGGGGTCAATATAACCGCATTCAATGTTTAACGTACGTACCTTTACATGTATGTATGTATGTATGTATGTTTTTTTTGTTTTTTTTTTTGCTTCAGATTAAATAACTTTTGCTAATTTAATGGGGAGGATTTGGTAAACATTAAATTAACATATAATTTTTTTTCAATGACCTGCACACATTTAGCCACATCAATTTGACGCTAGGGTCTTTTAGCTGTATAAAACACAACAAAAAATTTACTTTAAAAACTACACTATTACTGCCACTATTATTTGTTATGACTGTATAATATGCACTACATTTTTTTATTTTCATTAATTTTCCAACCAGCTTATTCACGGGGTCACAGGGGTCTGCCGGTGCCTATCTCCAGCGCACAGAGAGCAAGATGCGGGACCAGAGTGGTGGCGGCCTCGAGTCCTTACGCTCGGCTACGGATCTCGCCCTTCAGACTACGAAATCAGCAGCGCAGAGTATCGGTCGCAAGATGTCCACGCTAGTGGTCCAGGAACGCCATCTGTGGCTGGAACAGACGTTGATGCTAACCGAGGACTATTTCACCCGATGGCCACTTTGGCGTCGCCGTGGATGACTTTGCATCAAAAACCTCCACGTTCAGGCAGCAGGAGGAGGGTCTGGGCGAGCTGATGGTTCCGCGTTGTAACAAGCGCGGTTCCGCGATGCTCGGTGTGGCACCCTATCCGCCAGCTAAACGCCAGAGTGGCCAAGTTCAGATTCAAGATGCTGATGCCTTCTGCGTTGCTTTCCTCCTGGAGATTGGTTGGCCACAATAGACCTGAAGGACGCGTACTTTCAGGTGGCCGTGGCGCATCATCACAGACCCTTTCTCAGGTTCTGTTTCGAGGGCCAGGCTTACCAGTGCAGAGTCCTGCCCTTTGGCCTCGCCGTCTCCCCGCACACCTTTTCGAAGGTAATCCAGACTGCTCTCGGCCCGCTACGCCGGGCAGGCATACGGATCCTGGACTAACTGGACGACTAGCTGTTGCTAGCCGCGTCCAGGGACCAGTTGATCACACAGAGGGACATGTTGATCACTTGGCGCACTTCGCGCCTGGGGTTGCAGGTCAACTGGGAAAAGAGCCAACTCACTCGGTGCAAAAAGCTACTTTTCTCTGTATGGAGTTGGATCCTGTGAACATGAGCCTTGCTGTCCGTGCTCAAAGCAGCATCACATTGACGGATGGTCCCACTGAAACTTTTTCAGAGGCTCCTGGGGCATATGGCGGCTGCAACCCCGGTGATTCCACTCGGGCTCCTGCATATTCAACCGCTCCAGCATTGGCTTCGTTCTTGGGTTCTGAGTTGGGCATGGTGCAGAGGACAGCTGCGGTTTGTCAGTGACACCACGCTGTCTCTCGACCCTCAAGGCCTGGAGGTCTGTGACATTCCTATGCGCCGGAGTCCACATGGTCGGGTCTCCTCATCGCCTGGTAGTCACTATAGACGCCTCCCTGACATGGGGCGCCATGTGCGGTTCCCATTGTAAGTCCGGTACCTGTTCCCGACATCAATCTCACTGGCACATCAACTGTCTCTAGCTAGCTGCAGTGATCTTAGCGTTGCAGCGCTTCCGCCCGCTCCTGCTTCAGCATCGCGTGCTTGTTAGGACGGACAGCACGACGGTGCTTGCGTACATCAACTCCCAAGGAGGGGTTCGCTCCCACCACCTGCACTACCTCGCCAAACGACTACTCCTATGGAGTCAGAGCAGACTGTTGTCGCTTAAGGTCGTTCACATCCCCGGCGCTTTGAACAAGATCGCGGACTTGCTGTCGAAGTTTAAACCCGCTGCAGGGGAATGGCGTCTCCACTCCCTGGCCGTCCAGCAGATTTGGGACAAGTTCGGGGAGGCCCACCCAGGAGAACACCCACTGCCAGCTATTTTACTCCCTATGCCTGGCTCCTCTCGGGATGGCACCTCTGTTGGCACACATGTATGGCGCATTCATCCGCAGTGTACCCCCTGCCTCTTCCACCGGCAGTGGTGAGGATCCCCAAGCACGTGTTAGCGCGCTCCACTAGAGCGTGCTACGTGGGGAAGTGGGGTCGGTTCGTCGACTGGTGCTCTTCCCACCGGTAAGACCCTAGGACCTGTCCTATCAGAGTCGTGTTGACCTTTCTCCAGGAAGGGTTTGATCGGGAGCAGTCCCCTTCATCCCTCAAAGTCTACGCAGCAGAGGTTTCTTTCTTGCACCTCCAGGTCGAAGGGAAATCAATCCGCAGCCATGATCTGACGCTGAGATTACTTCAAGGGACTAGATGGCTTCGCCCTTCTAGGCCCCCCTCTGTTCCCTCTTGGGACCTCTCCATCACCCTCAGAGGGCTGAGGATGTCCCCTTTCGAGCCTTTGGCTGTCACAGATTTACAAGCACTCTCGCTTAAGATGGCTCTTCTGTTGGCCTTAGCGTCCCTTAAGAGGATTGGAGATCTCCAGGCCTTGTCCGCCGATGAAACCTGCCTGGAATTCGGCCCTGAGGATTCTATGGTAATAATCAGACCCAGGCCAGATTCACCCCCAAGGTCCCGTCGTTCCCCTTTAGAGACCTGATGGTGATCCTGCAGGTCCTGCCCCGGGAGGATGCAGACCCAGCCCAGGGTACTCTCTGTCCACTCAGCGCCCTTTGGCTCTATTTGGACAGAACCCAGGAGTTTCGTATCTCCCTGCAGCTCTTCATCTGACGTTGCAGTGATATCTGAAACAATCGCCTCAGTCTGCTTGAACAAACATTGATTTGATAGTTAAAGGAGAGGATTGGTTTCAGGATGCTCGCTCTGAAATCTAACCAAAAAAAGTCATATCACTTTTTACATTTTGCAAATGAAACTCTCAAAAAAAAGTTAATTTAATTATATATACAATATAGTGTGGCACACAATTATCTGCACGCAAGATACAGAAGTGATGAAAGCTAATGCTAATTGTTGTTTGGCAATAAAAGCAAAGGTCCATAATAGTTATTGCAGTTTATTAAACCTTCATGAGAAAATAATTGCAATTAAAGTGATTCTCCGTTGGCCTTGGATCTGCAAAATGCTGCCGTTTGACCTTGAGCATATCAAAGGTTGCTCTGCTGACATTACAAAGGCCAGAATCAACCTGTCTTCCTCGTAAGTGCCAGAGCTCAATTCACAAGGACACAGCTGCTACTGGGAATGCATTTCTTTATATTCGAAAAGCACAAATTAGTCATTTTATAGCACTTGTGGTGTATATACATTCTTTGACCTAAATTCACTCAGTTTTGAGGCAGGGTGGACATAATGACACACATCAGCACTTATCCTTCCAGCCACATGAATAAAGATCTACATGGCAGGCCATTATTAAATCAAAATGTGGAAAGCGTCCAAAGAGTATACTGAGAGCGCAGAGATGCCATCTTCAATAGCTCTGCTCCTTTCTTCTCCAGCTCTTTCCTTCTTTCCCCTGGTAGCGTGGCAGACACATTCATATGAGGAGTGCCGCCGTTCCTTCTAAAAGGCATTAATGTGGAGGCAGCCAGTGTCCCTCTGGTTGTGTGTCATTTGAGTTAATCACCATGAAAAAGACCACCCCACAGCAGGCCTTCCATTTACCCAAGTTCCTGTTTTCTGCCATGTCCCTACAGAAAACAAGGCCGCTTTCAGCGTTTAATGTGTGGATACAAGACCTGCCGTTCCCTGCTCGACTCTCTTGACAGAGAAATAGTTTCTGCAGACACACACAAACCATGTCAGCTCAAATGTGCACAAAGAAACACAATACCCTTCAGTTGGTTTGATGAAATGGAATGTCTCTGACAGTGAGATGGGCCCTGCTTTCTGAAAGCTCGGCCAACCACGAGGGAAAAGAAACGGTGCAGTGTGGCTCCGCTGAAGAACTACACAACATTACACTTATTGTTCTCCCAGGATGAGGAGCTAGATTTTGACGTTCAAAATGGCCAAGGTATTGTAGAAAATTTAAAGATGCACCACATCAAAATGAAAATGGACGAACTGAAAATTGACATATTTGTGGTAAGACTCCAATGCACTGATAAGAAAACGATATATATTATATATCCACACTTTTATGTATACATTTAATAATACAAAACGAACTTAGTTTGGTCTCACTTTTTTCTAATGCAAAAAGGTTTAAGAAAAAGAAAGGCAGCATTTCCAGAACATATAAACCAGAATTATATAAAAAAAAATAAAAAAAATAAATTAAAGTACATAAATATGACTTAAGGCCTCTACAAACAATCAGAATTTTGGGTCTGAAGTTTTGTGCTACAACGATTGAAAACCATGCACCAATGGGACACATCTGACCGAATCACACATACATACATGTTTAAATATACATACACACAGCCAATGATTTATGTGGGGTCATAATGATGTTGTACATTTTATAACACAAGTCTGCTACATGGGAAGATAAATACAAAACATATTAAAGATCATAAACGGCAAGCTGGACTAACCACATACATTGACCTGATCCATATCAAATGAGGACCCGCAGACAACAAATAAACAAGTGATTGTAGTACGCAGTGCCCAGGGACACTAAACCCAACCCAAAAGCGGTCGACCAACTTCCCATATATTTGGTGATTTTTTAAGCAAGTTTAGTCCCTCAAAAATGCATTTTAAGTCACAAAGGAATAATACTCTGAGCAATTTCAACAGCGTTCTATGCACCTTCAGCAGCATTCTACGCACAGTTTGGTCTACAATAAGACATGCCTTCATCATGCAAGTATGGAAGCTCACCAGACACTAATATCTTTTTTGATGATTATTGATAGTTTACACAGAAGACAAGGTTCAATCTTTTTTTTTCTTGAAGATTGCTACTTGATCTGAATAAATAGTGGACATTTGGTTTGAGAGTGATAAAGTTTTTTCTGAGCATGTGCAGACTACTGCTTGCTTTCATTTCAGCACCCATATCCTGCTCTTTATAGTCACAATTGCCAAATAGTGGTGTATAGTCCATATTTTTACAGTCTTAAGTGACTGCAATCAGGCATGGACGGACAATATCAGGCGTATCGGTCAATGTCGATCACCCAATGACCATTTGTGGGTCTGTCATTTTTCACTACCACCCCAGTTTGTCAAAATTTAATATTTAAAAAATATATCTTAGGCTTATTTTTGAAGCAGCTGAGACATGAGTCACGGCCCATTTGTTTAATGTCTTTAAGTACATTGTGTAAAAGTCCAACGAAATCTCAGGTCACTCCCTCATTTCGTCCTTGAAAAACTGTCAGTTTGTCATAGTAGACTGTTCAGATTCAGAGTGACGTTGAGACAACGTCAATAAAAACAAACATAAGCACAAGAGAAGAAGTTGCGACAGAAAATATGTTGACACCAGTTCATTCACAACAGCATGAACACGGCCATCGAGCTCTAGAAGCCGTCTAGAAGCTGCCCCAAGTGGCACAAGGTCGTGTGCAGTAGAGTAGTTGGTTTTTCAGATTTTTTGCGGAGAAAGAGGAGGTAGAAGCTTGATCTAGGAGGGACAGATTGATGAGGAAGAGGTCAGATTAGCTACAGTGAGTCTAACGAGACACATACAGCTTCTTCTTTCTTCAGTGCTCATGATAACAATTAAAAAAAAAAAAGTTAAAAAGTAATGAAAACTAAATCTTAAATAAAAAAAATCATATTTTGAGTTATTTTTCTTGTTGTCTGCTAACTGATCATGTGAATGTCTAAGGTTAGAGAAAACAAAGAGACCGGCTAAAGACCAATTCATCTATTCTGTGTCAGATGCGATGAACAGCAACCTCCCTAGAATCACACCATTTATCATCTGTAATATAAGAGAAATACTTGAAATAGACAATAATAATGGAAAAAAGTGACCCCCAACCGGAATATACAATTTCCAAACAAAATAAAGATCCCTGTTCAGTATAGTTCATTTAAAGGCCATATGGGAAGAGGGAGTGAGAAAATGGAGCAATAAAGGCATGCATTGACCAGTTAATATCAGACTCGTGTCCTGAAACATGTTTTTGAGCATCTCAGATGTGTAGTGCTGATGCAAGCAGCACACGTGTCAAACACAGATACTTCATTACCAATTCATTTCACCTCTCTCTCTCTCTCTCTCTCCCCCCAAATCACCAAAAGACATAGATGACTTCCTCCATGTGTTATTTTGCCATTTATTTCCACTTCAGTGCTTATTAAAATGTTGGCCTATCTCTCTTTCTTTTCCTTATATGCTATGCGGTAAATAGCAGAATTCTTGACTTAATTCCATTAAGTTTATGTGGCTGCTCCGTCTCGGAGCGCTATGAGCATCAGTATTGCAGCTCAGCCTGTCTCTTAGCAGTTCTGCATGGCTGCACCGGGATAGAACATGACACTTACATTAATGTCTCTATGTAAATTGCCGCCTTCACATGGACCAACAGGCACACAAAAAAGAAGAGAAATGCAGAGGGGCATCTATTGCCCCATGACAGTCGGAATAACAACAACTTACATTGTGTGTTGGCCCAGAATGCCCAAGTCTATTATATGGAATCCAGCAATTTCAGTCTCCATCGAGGCAGATGGACAGGCAGGGCCAGAACGGTGGCTAAAAAGCAATGACAGCTAGCCATTCTCCCCCCTGCGGGCACGCTTTCTTTAACAAAGCGATGGAAAAAAAAAAGAGATGATGGGGGAGGTTATGGAACCTGTGTGCATCAATTGACAGTTTGTGTCATGTTTCAGTCAAAATGACACTTCGCCTGCAGTGGAAATCAGATGTGCCTTGAGTTATCATCATACTTCTGTGAACTACCATTTACATTTCAACACCGATGTTTTCTATTACAAAATGTACCTGTTTGAAAAACTTGGTATACACTGCATAAACAAAAACCTGAGCAAAGCAGAAAAAGCTAACATTTAGATTTAAAAAAAGAGTATTGTTTATTCAGCTTATTTTGAGAAAAAAATGACCAAAATTTTCTTGAAAAACCAATGAATCCACTGTAAACATGAAGAAATAAAAACAAGCTTCACGCAGTTCAGTGCCTGTGTATGCTAAAGACCTCCCGTTGCATTTGAGTGAGATTAAAAGATCGAGTAAAGTTTGGATCTATTTCATGCAAATATTGTAGGGATTTGAAATCGGGAATGCATTTTTATATTTTGTAATTTCTTTTGTAATTTCTAATCTTTTGTAAATCCCTCTCCAACACGATACGTTCATCCAAATTTACATCAATGAATCATTCTAAATGAAAGAATCCTTAAAGAACACTGTTGCCAGTAAGTGGGGAAATGCCACTGTATTCAAACCAAGACTGTCCGACAGCTGGTTGATTGAGGCAGATGCACTTAATTCCCCTTCGCTCATGTTATTTAAAAAAATAAAATAACATCAATACAATAAAGTTCAATAGTTACATTCTTTCATTCATTTTCCAACACGCTTATTCTCTTTTTAGGGTCACGGGGCCTATCTCTAGCGCACAGGCAGGGGTACACCCTGGACAGGTCACCAGTCCATTGCAGGGCAACATTAACTCACACATTCACTCCTAAGGGGAATTTAGATTATTCATTTAACCTGACTGCATGTTTTTGGGATAGTGGGGGAAACCAGAGTACCCGGAGGAAACCCATGCAAGCACAGGGAGAACATGCAACTCCTTCAAGGAAGGTCACTGGCCAGCCGCGAACCAGCAACCTTCTATCTGGAAGGCCACAGTGCTAACCACTGAGCCACCATGCTGCCCTGTTCAATAGTTACATTTTATTTTAATCTACAAGAATTAAGAATATGAGACTAATCCTGAGACTCTTATCCCAATCACTTCTGAGCATGTGTGGACTCTGCTCATTTTCATGTCAGCACCAGTTTCCTTTTATTTTGACCTCAAATGGTGCAATGGCAGGAGGCATCTAGATTCAATATTACAGATATTACAGTCTGTGACTGAAATACATGAGCCTTTAGTCATGTAAACCTTGTATCTAGTAAAATATTAATAAAGGCAACACTAAACAATCAATTCCACGTGCTCTTGCGCAATTGTAATAGATAACAGGTGAAATTTAAAGGCAATTTGCAGCTTGATAACCACAGGTGGAACATCAATGTGTGGCAATGTCTGCAGTGTAGTGTGTAGGGCATCTATGTGCTTACCGGAGACAGACAAGAATTCTGCCTTTGTGCAAGTGTAACCGGTGGATCTGCGTTGTGATTTCTTTGTGATTAAAAGTGAACCAGTCGAATACTAATGGTCTTCACCTCCGTTTATTCCGGATAGTTGGAAGACACAAAAACACAGCAATCGTCCTCAATATCTCCTCTTGGTTCTCTCTCGCACCGATGGCCATTGCCAAAAGGGCAGCTCATAAGACGCACCGGCACATAAGACGCACCCAATTTTAAAAGAGGAAGATCTAGAATTAAAAGATTCTGAACCAAATACTTTTGTAAAATATTTTATATCAACTGTGTAAAAGTTAACAGCCAAACATGTAACATGAACAGACAGTAAACAGTAAAAGTAACAAAAAAAAAGTCTGTAATGTTTTACTTTGCCCCCACTCATCATTCTAAAGTCCACCATTCGTTATCATCATCACTGTTCCAGTGCAACATTGCCCCCACATTAGTAATACCGTAATAGCCAGTAACATTGTCACTACATTACTAATAATAGCTAGAAAGATTGCCCCCACATTAGTAATAATACAGTGGTTCTCAAACTTTTTTTAGTCGAGCCCCCCTTTAAAAGAATCTGGGCACCCCCAGATGTAAAATAATAATTATTTCATAATTAATTAATAATTATTTTAATGTAAAATAAATGTAACTACTCCTTAATGTTAAATAACTCATTATTTATACCTTATTCAAGTGACAATTCGGTTGCATGTGAGATGTACCGTTGAGAGATGATTTGAGTTTGAGTTTATTAAAGAAGAGTTTCAGTCATTGAGAGCATTTTGTTTTCCTCACGCGTGATTTTTGTCAGCTTATGAAAACCCACATAACTCCATTAATGAAGGATCAAACTGTCCAAGTTTGTGAAACTGTCCAAGTGAATGTTTAGCGGAAAAAAAAACCTCACAGACTGAAGACGATGCAGATCGATCATCATCTTATCGTCAGGCTGAAGAAACATCGCAGATAAACTATTAGCTGTGCCCATTTCACATCTTGAAATGTATTTTAGCGTGAGAGATC
>SRMA01026837.1:19022-87763 GCA_007224835.1 Danionella cerebrum | reverse complement strand
CGGATAGTTGGAAGACACAAAAACACAGCAATCGTCCTCAATATCTCCTCTTGGTTCTCTCTCGCACCGATGGCCATTGCCAAAAGGGCAGCTCATAAGACGCACCGGCACATAAGACGCACCCAATTTTAAAAGAGGAAGATCTAGAATTAAAAGATTCTGAACCAAATACTTTTGTAAAATATTTTATATCAACTGTGTGTAAAAGTTAACAGCCAAACATGTAACATGAACAGACAGTAAACAGTAAAAGTAACAAAAAAAAAGTCTGTAATGTTTTACTTTGCCCCCACTCATCATTCTAAAGTCCACCATTCGTTATCATCATCACTGTTCCAGTGCAACATTGCCCCCACATTAGTAATACCGTAATAGCCAGTAACATTGCCACTACATTACTAATAATAGCTAATAAGATGGCCCCCACATTAGTAATAATACAGTGGTTCTCAAACTTTTTTAGTCGAGCCCCCCTTTAAAAGAATCTGGGCACCCCAGATGTAAAATAATAATTATTTCATAATTAATTAATAATTATTTTGATGTAAAATAAATGTAACTACTCCTTAATGTTAAATAACTCATTATTTATACCTTATTCAAGTGACAATTCGGTTGCTTGTGAGATGTACCGTTGAGAGATGATTTGAGTTTATTAAAGAAGAGTTTCAGTCATTGAGAGCATTTTGTTTTCCTCACGCGAGCGAGAGAGAGAGAAAGAGAGAGCGCTGTGCACCTTTGATTTTTGTCAGCTTATGAAAACCCACATAACTCCATTAATGAAGGATCAAACTGCTTAGCAGAAAAAAACCCTCACAGACTGAAGACGATGCAGATCGATCATCATCTTATCGTCAGATAAACTATTAGCTGTGCCCATTTCACATCTTGAAATGTATTTTAGCGTGAGAAATCGGGTTTTTAGCGTGAGAGATCACTCAAATGCGAGAGTCTAACGTTCAATGTATGCTCTGTAGTTTTGCTCGTGAGCATGAATGCGGAAGCACCACACCGCTGCGGCCAAAGGCATTGTGGGAAATGTAGTTTCCCCCCCATTTTTGTTACGACCGCGCTATGGCAGAGATGGGCGATGACGTCAGCACGCAGCGCTGGGTGTACAAATATGGCCGCGGCTTCGGCCTAGCTCCGGAGCTCTTACGCCTCTCATACGGCCGTGACCGGACTTTGCGGCGCTCTGCATTCGGTCGATAAGACGCACCAACTTTTCCCCCTCAGTTTTGGGGAAGAAAAAGTGCGTCTTATGACCCAAAAAATACGGTACCTCTCGCACAGATGGCCATTGCCAAAAGGGCAGAGGAGGCGGGAAGATTGGAATTTCCCCAAAACGAAAATGATACGCTCTTAAAGGGGGAGGCACCCACTCCAACGAACCAATTAAACTTTAAATACAGTACTTTCTGTGTGATTCTATATTTACAGGATATATGTTTTATACCTGTTACACAAGGATGAATTGGAGGATCACTTCCAGGAACGTCTAAATGGCCTCCAGCAGGTCACAAATGTAAATATGTCCCAACTATGTGCAGGACGTTTGGCATTTTCCTGAGAAAACCAACACTGACAAATTTGCCATTGGTGTGATCTTCTGTCAGACAGACATGACAGAGTCTGGAAATCCTGTGGAGAATGTTCCTCCAGAATGGTTGGTTTGGCAGTGGGTCAGTAATGGTCTAGGGTAGCAGCCCTACAGTTTGTATTTTTATTCTATATGTGTAGATATGGATATCCCAGATATTAAGTTAGCTGCTTAATATCTAACAGATAATAGAGAATCAATAGAAAAGTTACAATCAAGCCATTCCCCCAAACAGCTAATGGGGTTCCGATACTGAGATTGCAGTCAGAACCTTTTCTGACCCCCTGATATAGACAATTGTGAAAAGGATGTGAAATTTCAAGAAGAATCTGACGGTGTAAGTGTACAGTGATTAATTGTGAATGAATTAATGGAATATATGCACCGTCATACACGACACACAGGTGCACACAGTAAGAAAAAACCAAAGCAGATGCAAGAGAACACAACATTTAATCGAGCATACATGTCAGTTTAGCTTCCAGTAGCGGTCTACATGATTCCCTCTCTCGCACGCTGACGTTTTGCTTTCTGTTGTCTATTTCAGGTCTTTTCCAAGGGCTGTTTAACAGCACTATAACTGAAAGCCAAGTCTAAATTACACACAAGGAAAAGCCAAGGAAGCCAATCACCACAGCTGGTCACCCAAATTGTATAGAAAGCAAGGGAAAAACAAATACAACAGAAACACGCTGGTTGAAATACTGACACCAGCTGTGCAGTCTTAGAATAGAAGCTTGACAGTTGCATGCGTATGGGTGGAAAAGAGTTACAGAATAAAAGCCATCATAACTCTTTGAAGTCATCTTCAATTCAAGTCCTGCTGATTGAGGGGGTCATAAAGCAACTGTTCCTGTCAGAGCAGTTTGGGTTTAGAGGTGTGAGGGGATGGATTCCTTCTTGTTCCTATGAAGGTACAGTACAGCTGCTTCCAAAACACATAATCCATTGACACTGTAAGTCTTTAGAAAGTGACAAAAACATTATATGAAAAAGAAAATTTTTAATTGTCTTGTGTAAATATACCACATTTTCTCCATAATACCAGCTTTAATAGTCTTTTACGAGTTCACCACTGGGGCCTGCCTTGTAGTAGGGGTCTTGGTGAGTACTACTGTTCAAAGCAAGCTGTTCGGACATGGATTATATCCATGTTATCGACCACAGTGGGGAGTTCTGGGGAGGAGGAGGGTGAAGCTTGGACAATGTCATATGGAGACAAGGTAAGGCTGGCTTAAATGCTACTTTGGCTTGATTGATAGAGGTGACAGGTGCCTTTCAGGGTCACAGGGTTCTGCTGGTGCATTTCTGGCGAGAGGCGAGGTTCACCAGTGCCTTTAATTTGTCGTTCAAAATGTAGTTAAATATACAATAAAGATTATAAGACTCTTTATTAAATTTCTCCATTTTAAAATTCAAGTAGGAAACATAATTTAAAAATCTATAAAGTGGTCAGGTATTCACAGGGGCAAGACCCATGGTAGAATCCAACAACTGTAAACTTCAAAGTGCATGAAGTGTGGCTCCACAGACAAAAACAGCCTGAATGCTTTGTGGTGAGAAACAAAGCAGAGAATGGGGAGGTGAGGGTATCGCAGAAGGGGATTTCTCTGCTCTGGTTTGAAGTTATGGAGTGATCCCAGCATGAAAGCAAAGTTAACTGAGCCAGCAACTAGAAAGAATCACATTAAGCTATGTCCTGAGGTCATGTGACCAGCATGTGATCAGCTACAGAGCTGTGGACTATAGATATATCAGACAGAGTAAGCGAATACCTCGAGGGCAATGACATGTGGACAATGTGTTTATGTGTGTTTCTGCTACAGGAGTGTCACTGATCAGAGAGATGTGCTCTTGTGAAGAACTGTGCTTTCCCTCAGGCCAGACAATACTACCAAGTTCTCTTCACTCATCTGCTCTACAACACAGTGAGGTGCCCTGCCGTCTATGTCTGAGGTTATGTACGGAAAATAGAATAACATGGGTGCAGGTCACAGGTCCAGGGGTCTCATTTACAAAAGAGTGCGTGGAATCCCAACTAAAACTAAACGAACATCAGAAAGGTCAAAATTGCGCGTGCAACAAAAAAAAAACAAACATCAAGATTTATTTTGTTCGTACACAAACCTGTAAGCAATCTTCCTTTTATAAATCGCTGATGGGATGCAAGTGTGCACAGTTCAGTTTGTAAGGTTTTCCGCCAGAATTTCCGGCGGAATTTCTCTGAAACACAACAATGACATTCTTGCCCCTGTAGTGCTGATCCCAATTCAGCACATAAATCGAACTGAAGCGCAACAGGGAATCTAAATCGGCTTATTAGCCACACAGCTTCATTGGCCAACAAATGATTAAGATTACGTAATACATGTTTCTCCATTTGCTATGTCTTCAAGTAACGCCAACAGTGCCATCTTATAACTTTTAAGCAAAAGGATCAAGGCAGTCTTTATGCGTTTAAGAATCAAAATTATTCTTAACACACGGTCAACTTAATTAGTATCACCTCATCGCACCCAAATTATGTTTTCAAAGCATTTTTCCCCTGCTTTATTTTTGTTTTGCTTGTCAAATTCACAGGCATTTTAGTGCATTTTAAATGTCATTTTCAATATCAGTTTGATATAAGATGAGATTTATGTCATAAAGTATGTTAGACACATCTTTTTTAACAAATACATCTACTTTTCAAATTAAGGTGGAATGGTCGACATTTCCACTAGATGTCACTAATACCTCAAATATAGACAGTACGTCAAAGAAGTTTACGTACGCACAGTTCATATTCTTCCTATGGATAAGCAATCTTTGATGTGAAGTTTTTTTATCTGAAAAATTGCGCAAAAAGAGGAGTACGCACTTTTCGGGGCAGTTTTGTAGTACGCAACTTCAGATCACTACCCATACATCGACTTGTACAACTCGCCTATTATGCTTCTTGTATATATTATATAACTTGCCACAAATAGTACCTTGGTTTTTAACAATGATTTTCGGTTCTGTTCTGATGGCTTAGCAACTTAATGATTTTTTTAAAATCATCCTTTATGTAGATCCCATGAAGAGAAACAAAACATAGAATAAATCCTTTGATAGAATACATTTTGTTTTGCTAAGTCAAACACCAATACACGTGGTCCTTTTTAAAAATGGACAATTTAAATAAACAATATAAAGAAAACTTAGCAGCACAGTATTCCTTGCGTACTAGTAAAACATAACTTATTTTGTATCTCTTTGAATTAGTTGGGTATGACTTGTTAAATGACTCAATCTATTTCGCTGTTTGTGTTTTTCTGCAGATGTGTTGCATGCATTACGGCGCACATGTGTGTCCTGTTTCATGTATTGCCTTTTGCATACTTACATCACATGTGAAGCATGGGGAGTCCCGTCCTCCTCTAACATTAGAACTTGCGGATTTGCTACAGAAATGTGTTCACATCTGAAAACAAGTAGTTAGCCAGGCATTTCAAAATGATAATACATACAGGAGGTACTCAAATGAGGAAAAGAAAAACCGTGCACAATGAACCCAAGAACGACCATAAACCACGCATTGTGGCATCCCAACTGTGCATATTGCATTTCATCTATGTGTTCTAAGACACATGTAATAAGACAGAATACATATGTTTGAATGAGAGAGAGGGAAGTAGAACAGTGAGGTTACAGGGGGCTGAGGTCAAGAAGGTGCAGGAGTTTAGGTATTCAGGGTCAACAGTTCAGAGGCCTTCCATTAATGCAGCAACTTCCATTTCTCTTTTGATATTTAGTGCCAGTTTATCAGTAAGTGAAGATTTTGTTCTCTAAAAGGTGCTTTATTCGCATACATTTTATGGGATATTCCAGTTTAATTTAGATCTTGGATGGAAACTAGTAGGAAGCTAGTGATCCAAAACACATTTCAACATTGAACGAGATGAAAAAAAAAAACGTATTCTCATATTTTGTCATTTTCATAAATGACTTAAATGACGAATTTGTAAAAATTGGAATCAACACATTGAATTGGTTTCCATCCAGTTGTTGAAATGCAGAGAAAAGCTATTTATTTCAGTACAGATAAGCTGAAAGTAAAATTGAAAATAAATATAATGGTATTTCAAGATACGAAATTAATCTGTTCCAGAGTGGCTTTTGAAAGTAAAACGCCTAATCCAAACAACAGTATAAGTAGATAAAAAAAAAACAGGGATAAATCAAGTAATGTTTCTTCAATCGTTAAATCTACACATTGTTAATGTAATAAATGATAATAAAACAGAATAAAACACATGCAAAATACGTAATATGTGAACAAATGTGAAACCTTACCTTGAGTGAAGAGATGTGTCGGAGGAGGTGGGAACGGATGGCAGAAAACATTACGGCACTACGTATGAAAGATAACTTTCTCGGTAAATTTCACGAAATACCAACACGGAGGCAGTACAGAGCGTACTGGAGAAATGCTTCTGAGAACAGGTCACAGGGTTTCTCTTTGTTGCGCTACAGAACAGCACTTTCCACGTTATAAACGTTATTTCTTTTACGACCTTTTGTTATAGCTATTTACTGGTAATCTATAAATATCGTTTCACTTAATTTAAAACTGATTTAAAATGTTTTAACCTCTTAAGCCCGAGAGTCCCCGGTACCTGGGACTTGCCTCCTTGTGCGTTACATTTTTGCTCATAGCTCACTAAGCCTGAGAATAACCCACACATTTTAAATAATGTTGTGCTCAGTGGAAACTCCTCTAAAAACGTATCTAATTAAATTTCATATCCGTTAACCACAGCTCGAACGCCATGCAAATATACAACAACATGTCCGGAGTATAATTCATGACCAAGTTTTTGTTTATGTGCGATATGTATCCACAATATAAACGGAAACACCAAAACCAGGGCATCAAATCAAAGCTAACAACCAGCTGAATTCAGCGATATGTAACTCATTTACATTGCACAAAGTATTTCAGAGCAGGGAGCAAAAGTTCCCCGAAAAACACGCCAGCAAAAACAAAGCAAGCATGTAAATCTTGTCTTACCTTTGCTGTTTTTTCAACAAAAGTTATTTCCATAGCGATAAAAGTCCGTTTGTTGTTATGTCCAGTCGATAGCTTCGCGGAAACTCCTTTTTGGCTCTTTTCTGTAGCTCTGTGCTCGCATAACATGACGAAATATGGAAACACTCCCCGTGCGTAGGAGCAGGTCTCTCCACGCTGCACGTCGTGTGATTCGTCGGGGATTCTGTCAGTCTCAAAATGGTGAAAATCATTGGCTTCTACAGATTCAAAGCTTTTCAACGATATATAGAGCTTTGACAGATGGTCGGGGGGTAGGGACACGCGGAAGCTTGTACGTTGGAAGTACTGTAAATGAAACATTACGCAAAAGCGCACACAGATGGCGTAAATGGGCTTCCACGCCCCTTTTACAGTGTTTCTTTAGGAGTTTTTTTGCTGAAATCATGTCCCGTAAGCAAGAAAAGAAGACCATTAACGTAGCGGAAGCTTTGGACAAGATTTTTTCCATATTTCAATTATTGTGCCAAATTGTGCCAAATTGTGCCAAACTGTGCCAACATGGATTACGCCTGAACTTTGTTCAATCAAAACCTGTACAGAATATTAGTTTCTTGTAGTATGGACACCAAACTTGCTACAGATGTCCTTGACATGTAGTGGTTACAATTGATTGTGTTTATTTGCTTCGTTACAAGTAAAATAAGGAGATATTAGAGGAAACATGTGGTTCATTTTTTGGCCATTCCAACATCAATTACTCTTACCCAGTGTTCTTGACTGTCAAATTAACTCATCCACACCACTCCCCAAGAACCTATCTTTATTTTGATACCAAGTTTGCAGTTTAGACCTTGTAAAAGCTGAGAAATGCCTTAAAAAGTAAAAGTATAGGATTTTCGAAAAATAGGCCTAAGGGGTTAAGAGGTTAAAGCATTTTAGCACCTTTTAGCACTGTCTGCAATGGGGGAATGGAGCGCCAGGACCTGGAAGCGCAGCTGTTTTTCATATCTCGAAGCAAAATATTTCCTGTCGTATCTCGAACATTACGTAACTTGAAGCATTCGTATCTCGAGGTACCACTGTAAATAGTTCAGTGTATTTACAAGAGTAACATAGCTTTTCAGGTCATAGAGCACATACAGATGAGGATGACAACCCAAGGGTTCAAACAGCCTGGTCTCAATTATTAAAAAGGGAAATAAAGAAAGCCAAACAACAACAGAAACAACCCATGACAATATTCCAGTATGTCTCAGCCATCAGTCAAGATGATGAATGTGAGTAACTAAACTGTGGACATAGATCTGCCAGGTCCTGCCTGCTCTCACTGACATCGCATTTAATTATAACACAATGTCTAATTGAAAGCCCCCAGGAAAAGGCGGGATATTGCGTTCGCTTGCTCTCCCCCGTATGTGGCAGGCCGCGAAAGTTAATTAATTAGGACGCACCTCCTCCCTCCTTTATCTTGAGTTACTATCAGCCCTGCCTCACTGAGCTGATGAGATTTTCAGGCCGCTTTTCATCTTGCGGAAGAAGAAACAGAATGGCGTGAGGAGAGTGTTATCAAATGAGCTGTTGAAGCAGCCAGTGAATATGTCATTGACTGTGACTGCTCCCGGAGTGAATGGTGATTTATCCACATGACTCCCATCATGCTAACTGCGCACATCCACATGTTCGTCTGTCAGGTCTGCGTTCTCCCTCAAACACTATACCTTCATTCAGTACTGGCGGCCACCCTGAACTTGAACTAGCGTCTTTTTGATAAAGAGGATCAATACTTCAGTGTCTTTGGCAAATTTAAGCAAATATTTACTTCAACAAAATCCTCTTTAGTTAGTGATGCGTATGAATTTAGCAGACACTTTTATCCATTGTCACGGATTGGGAGAAAAAAAAACACAACAAAAATTTTGTTACAAATGGTCAGTTCATCTAACAGTGGCTCCAGAATCAATAAAGTGCTTTAGAGAAAAATGTTTTGTTTCTCTTTTTTTTCAAGCGTTTAAGTGCACTTGAAAAAGATGAGTTTTTAGTTGCTTTTAAAAGTTGAAAGAGTCTATGTTTTCGAGCGGAAGAGAATTCCACCAACCGGGAACTGTGAATGAGAAAGTTCTGGTGAGAGATTTTCTGCCTCTCTGAGATAGAATTTCCAGATGTCTAATTTCTTGTGGGGATGCAGGGCTGCAATCACTTGTGAAGGTGTTGATCTTGTGATTGATCTCTACTCGAGAATATTAAACTTAGCTGCAAAGGGGAACCAGTAAAGACAGATATTCTGGGTTCCATCATGTTGAACCATTCGTAGAGGTTTGACTGCACAAAAAGGAAGTCAAGTGAGAAGACCATTGCACTAATTATCAAATCCCAATTTAGTTGTAACATGTAAACGATTATCAATAATTTTACTATGTCTAATGTGAATGACTGAAATAATCTTGGCAAAACTTCTTACTTTTTAATAAGTATTTAAAATCTATAACAATGTAAAAGCTACATTCAGTATTACCCAATTTAAAGTTGTTTATGCCGTTCTATGTTGCTTATTTATATGTATTTTGTATATGTATAGTTTAATTTGTTAATGTAAATATTTTTGTTGTTTAAATATGTTGCACTTTCTGAAATGTTGATTGCAGTTGCCTCTAGTTTGTATTGTTTTTTTTTGACATTTTGTATATCGGAATTAAAAAAAAAACAAACAAACATAAAAATAAAGAAAACCTGACAGAGTAGCTTTCACCATTAATGTGTTTTGTTTAAAATTGAATTTCAACATGTTCTCCATAAAAAAACTGTCCACACACAAATAACTTGTTAGTGAGAGATTTTTAAACTGAAGAAAGAAAAGCCACACTTCTACAGTCACACGAGAAAGCTACTCCGAGACAACTAACTGTATTATTCTTTATCAGAGGCGAATCACCCCCTCAGAGATCACAACACCCCCCAGCTTGAGGCACGATAACTCTTTACCTCAGTTACCACGTTTTATGATTGAAAGGCACAAGAAACACATTTTAGTTGCAGATAAAACACTTTACATCATATACATCAGCTTAACTATGTAAATTCAGCTTATATAGTACAAGTGGTTGAACATTTTTTCTACCGACATACTGAAAGACACGCAATCCAAGGTGAGGGCAGCCTCGCGTGCACATCTCTTCTTCGCACCAGTTAAGGGAAATTCAGCGATTAAAAGAAGCAAAACGACAAATTCATATGAAAAATAATTACACATTACTAAAAATATTTAATTATTGAATTAATTAAATTCATTTTCTGTCCATAATGCCTCCCGTAGCCTCACATCACTGTTTACTATTTACTAGCTTAGGAAAGTTAGTAAATAGTAATTTCATTAACTATTTCATTAACACAACCAAAATGTGATAATGACTTTCTAGCCAAGAATAGCAGATAAGTATGAGTAGCTTATGACAGACTTGTAAAATTTATGTATTGTGAATGTACTATTTATGCACAAAATTAGCAAAAAAATGATTTTCCAAAACACCATGGCTCAATTTTGACGAATTTGGGTTTTCTTTAGCCCGAAAGAGGTTTAAGGAAAATCTAAAATTTCTGTTCTAATTTTCGTAAAGCATCTCAAAGTCACACAAACATAAAAAATTTCAAATACAGATTCTAATAGTTGAAGATTTATTTTTTTACGTTTTTTTTTGCAAAATGCTACATAATCCAAGGTATCAATATAAATGTTTTTTTTTGATACACTCATAATACAGTAACAAACAGCAAACAGTAACAATATGGTTCCAGAATAGATGTAGTACAGTAAAACAGTGTCAGAAAGAACTTTGAAGATGTCTCCGCTGGACTTTTTTGACTGTGATCAGCTGGAAAATGGCCTGATTTGTCTTCAGGAATGATTATTAAAATGGCTCAAAACTTTTGCCGGCATTTTTTTCACTTCCGCAGCACTGCTTGGTTTGGTGGACTCATGGCGTTTTGTTAAAAAACTAAACTGACGTTTATCAAGTTTTGGAAAGAAACGAACAAATCAAAACTGTATTACATGGCAACTATTATGTTTTTGGGAAAAGTGTTAGTGAACACAATACACAATTTTTTTTATACTGCGTTTGGAACCAAATTTCTCAAATATTTCTCCCTCCTTCATTCACACCTGGCCTCCTGAAATGGCCCTCAGAAATCTAAACTTCAGTGTCTTGTTTGGGACTCCAATTGATTTGGCAAATAATGTTGGACGTGAGATGCCCTCCTTTCTCAGCTCAGAAAGTTGAAAAGGAAAATGAAAGACTGTGGAAACTATGCATTACAGCTTGTATGTGTTGAAAGCCAAGTAAACAGGATTCTCAGAACACTGACAGGGCACCCACTGATCCCTTCAATGCCGACTAGAGAAGAAACACTTTAAAGATATTTATATTTATCCATCTTCTGTATGTCTCTCTCTCTCTCTCTCTCTCTCTCTCTCTCTGTGTTTGTCTATGTGCATGTGCATTTGAATTAATAATGTGCGCTTCAGTCCACCAAAGAGTTTCTGTCAACTTATGATGGGCTCTGTGACAAAGCTAAACTATTTCGTCCACCATAAATGACATTCACAGGAAGTATTAGGACAAGACCAGATGGCAGGAATGGACCAGGGTGTGTTTTTAATAGTGTTAGTGTCATAAAGGTAATTAGTGAAGCCCTGAACCTGTGGAAGTCTGTTGAAAGGCTGCCAGCAGCTAGTCAGAGGTAAATCAAGAAGCTCAATGCCAAATCAAAAGAAATCAGTTGATCTCTGCATAAACATGAGATTGGAGACACACCATGCGGCGTCTGCCTTCTCTGACACCCCCGTCCCATCAAATCACTCGCTTCAACAGCCCTTCAGAAAAAAAAACAGTCTCCTAATGCTCATTTTTAAGCTTAATAATATGTGACAAACAATTATTTTGATTAGCATTGATAAAAGGACCATTATTTTGTCGCTGGGTCACAATAATGCTTGGATTGTTGAAGGAGAAGGTTTTCTGAGCCTTTTGAAAGATTTACAACGCACAAGCTGTTCAGTTACGATGGCAAAATAGTGTTCACAACATTTGCTGGGATTACTGGAGATTTTTAGTGGAGACTCTGACACTTATTGAATGACTTTTTCAGATGCAATCAGAATGGAATACAGATGATGCTCACAGAATTTATGTCCTTAAGGTCTCATCTGAGAAAATATTGATGCAATGGTGTTTATGGTACAACAGATGCACTCTGCATCACACGGGAAAACAGGAAAGAAGAAGACGACGACGGGGAAGAAATGAAAGAATTGTGGATGGCGATTGGTTTATTCTGTTGGTAGCTAATCACAGGGACCCGAAAAAAGAGGATTTGTAGTGCGCTATTTCTTTCCGGCTTCCCGTGCAAAATAGCTATGAAAATGAGGGATTAGCGCCACAGAGTGGCTCTTTTAAGACTTACTCATGTCATCAAAAGTGCCAGATTTTATTGGTTGTACTCCTTATGAAAAACTGACCCAATATAGCAATCCAAAACCTTTTCATTGGTATCACTCATTCGTTCAGATTTTCATTCAGGTTTTCGAATGAGGCGCATGAAGCTTCGGACCAAAAATTCGTCTCTGTGTGTAGAAGCCTTTAAAATGTTTTCTTTTCTACACAAACTTTATTACCTGGGCTCGCCCTCAGACTCTTTTTAACATTTTCTGTTGTGTTTCGACCAATCAAAGTATACCTTAGCTACAACACATTTCCCTTCTCTTATTCACAGTAAGTAGATGGCTTTGTCAAAAGTGACAGAACGGTAGAAAAAAATACAACATGCAATTTGTAACAAAGGGGTCAATTAATCTCTAAGACTGTATTCTAGCTAATTCCAGAATGTAATTTAGAGGAAAACTTAAGTGCTTTTGTTTCAAGTGTGTGAGTGAACTGGAAGAGAAACTGGGAACAGTGAATGAGAAAGTTCTGGTGAGAGATTTACAGACTCTTTGATATTTTAGATTTCTAGACGTTTAATTTCTGAACTGGTAGGGATAGAGGGCTTGTGAAGAGGGCTTGTGTGAGTTTTTCTTTTTAAAGGGAAAGTTCTCATAAAAAAACCTTACCAGAGGGGGCGCTGTTTCTTTTAGTCTAGTAGAGACCTCAGCTGTGTCTCAAACCAGATTCAGAATCCTTCCAAGTGAAGGAACGATTACGTCATAACACTGTGCAAGTGTCCTTCGAATGCGTCTTCTTTTCCCTTGATTTCTAAAGATATCCTCAGATATCCCAAGGTACTTTGCCCTTCTTTATTTTTCAATCAAACCAACAAAAATACATTTGAAAATTACATTTTAATTAGGTGGTTCAAGGGATTCTTTAAAACACAGATTTGATTGGTTCAGACTTTGTTAAATAACGTTTTGTTATAACGTAAAAATAACGTAAAAACTGTTAAATAACGTTTTGATTGTTTCTGGGCTCTGTGAAAACCAATCGAGCTTCTGAGTTCTGGATGTTATGTAGAGGTCTGGCTACACAGAAGACAAGTGAGAAGAGCATTACAGTAATTCACAAATACCGATGTAGTTAGCGAATTTAATTCAAAATGAAGAAATTAAAAGTTCTCCATGACTACTTAAAATAATGGTTAAATTAGTAATTTTGTAGCTTAAATAAACATATTTACTTGATTACATATTTACATCTTTCAAAAGAGGGCATTGCTCCTCAAATATTTCAAAACATTTCAATAAATTCTCCTAAACCTTATGACAATGGTAAAAAAAAATTACTTGAGAACCTTATTGATACTAATTTCCTTCTGTTCTATTGATATTTACAGTAATTATCACCAAAAAAAGCAGTTTTTGGTTGTGATCATCCTGCCATATGACAATTGATCAAAAATCCGAGCAGAAATCTAATAAACACATAACACATTTGGTAGCATTTTACTATACCTTGAAAGTGGAGCAACATTTAAATATATTTTCATTAAAATTTTTACTTTGTCTCATTGTCTACACCGTGATGACAGTGCTTGTCATTCTACTAAATGTGGAAGCTGCTAATTCTCAACTTAATGTGTGATTTTAATTCCTAATTAAGTTATGATTTCTTTTTTAAGGGTTAAAAGTATTAGCAGTTTTTGTTTGTTTATTTTTAAATTATTAGAAATCACACTTTCCCTAGAAGAAATAAAATAATAGGCTAAAATTATATCAAAACATTGCTCATTGCTATTTTAAACATTGCTTAGGAAATATTTACAGGCTAATAGTTTTGTCTTAAACTACACATATATTGTTATTTTTTTAATTATTATTTTAGCATTTTTTTTTTTCAAACATTTGTCGTCTTATTTATTATTTGTCTAAATATTTGTGTGCGCACTTGGATTTTTTATTAGCAACTGGAACGGCAATGGATTAAACTTTCTTAATATTCATCTCTAATGCTATTTAATTACGGGTACCTGTTCAAAATAAAAAAAAGTGGCTGATTAATCAATTACGGGAACAGTCTTTGTTGCAGGTCAGTTTAGTGACCTGGACTTCACTTTGACAACGTCTAGCACCTCAGGACATGCGACTGCTTATTAATTAGCATTGTTAGAAAGCACCATTATCTTATTCCTGTGTAGAAGCAAGCAGGTATGCATATTTTACACTCTAGAATGCCACATTTTCTCAACGACTCCCCTCATTTACTCAAGGAGACAAGAGGACTGGGTTGTTTATGGCATATTTTCCACGAGGAAAACATTTGATTATTATTAGATGCTAATTAGTGGTACAGGGGTCTCGACTGAAGTCCTGATAATGAAAATCATCATAAAGTGATGTCACGGTACCTTGTATCCTTTGCAATCCTCAAGGATGCAGATAAGCTTAATAGACAAAGAGCAGCCAGACTGTATTGTATGATGGTTTGAGAGAACAAGCATGCCTCGATTCTTTTCCCCCCAAAGCCCTAATTGGCCCAGTCAACAGCAGCCTGGCCGCATCAGCGTTATATACTCAGACACATCCATTTGTTTAACAACCTCTGAGCGTTTGAAGAAGACAGATGAAAGGGGAGTCTTAGACAACTGCATTAGAGCCTCCCGAGCACAAAAGAAATACCCTGCTTCATTAAAATAATAATAAGGCAAAAAGACCACAGCCCACGTGTACACACTCTGAAGTACACAAAGCTGCATTTTTACCCCGCGTAGGTACAGTACCCCCCCCCCCACCCCAACATCCTTCTAGTCAAATCAAACTGTCATCTGAGAAGACAGGTCATTTACATTTATGATAAAACGATCGTGCATTTTTTATTTGTCTCTGAAATTAAAGACTTACTTAATCATTGTGGATGGAAGTGGGGGCCCTGGCGATGTAGTCATGTGTTTCTGATTGCATTAGGACTGATGTGGCGTGGCGTGATGGATATTTAATAGTTAAGCTGTCCCTCTGTATCATGTCAAGAACCCCTGAAGCACCGATGCCGTGCAGTGCTTTGCTTGCAGCAGGACGGCTTTCATTATTAGGGCCATCATGGGAGCAGGTCTAGAAGAGAGAGAAAGAGAGAGAGAGAGCAACATGAACAGCACTTGTGACTACACTGTTTTCCTGGATCAGTAATGGTCTCCTTCAAATCTGCAGATCGCTAGTAAATTGTTGACAAATTGTTTGCATTTTTTTTCTTGCCAAAAATCCTTTTACTGAGTGTAGACACAATTTACCACATGGATGGTCGGTGTCTGCGAATGATATATTCAAGTTTTTGATATATATATAAATTTATTAGGGTCCAATTTGACAGTTTAATGTTGACAATGTCCAAAAGATTTTCATTTTGGGACATTTTTATTATTTGAGGATAGAGTGGTATAGAATGATAGAAAACTGGATGGGAAAGACAGTCCCCGGTGCTACAAAGCGGGTGGTAGCAGCTAACTTTGTTAATTTACTGATTATCTTGGATTATTCTGCAATTATTGTTCTAGGTGCAATATTATGCTACTTTTCTGAGACATTCCTCCAACACTTTTAGTCTTTTAGAATCTTTAATGCATGTTTGCGTAATCCTGTATTTAATTTTTCTGAAAATGGTTCGATGTTCCTTGTAACGCCCAAAGTTCCTAGCACCACCCACTGACCAATAAGAGTAACTGCTAGAACAGCTAATCTCTATGCAGATCGTGTGCGCTGCCTGACCTGGAAGTGCCGCAGAACAATGAAGAGAAAGTGTGGTTTCTGACAATTAGAATGTAAAAGGCATTGACACCAATTTAAAGCACAGCTCAGTGTTTATATCCTTGGCAAATATTGATAGGTAAGGGTTTGGTCATCAGGGGGGCGTGGAGAAAGCTTTATTTGTTAGGTAAATGGTGCAAAAAATGTGAGTTGATTCAAAGATGTTTTTTACTATTAATATTGCATTTAGAAAATTACTAACAGATCAGTGCTATCATAGAGGGTTCAAATATGTATTATAACTGCTTTAAATTGCACAAAATGCCCCTTTTAATGAATTAGATATTTAGAGAAGTTGATACAATGAACGGAGCGGGCTGTCAGACAGCACACCACATTTTATTTATTTATTTTATATTTTTTTGTGTTCAATGTTGATTGCAGCAATGTTTGGAGCCCCTAAAGGGCCATGATGGTAGGGGAAAAAAATCATGTGGGTGAAAAAAATGTTTTTTAACATTGCCATGCAAAACACTGTTATGCTCTCTTGCAAAACACATGTATGTCTTCCTCTTATTATTATTATTTTGGATTGGATTGAATTATATAATATCAGTTAATTTAAAAGTACTTTATACTATACAGCAATGAGTAAAAACCACATAAAAAATGCAAGGACAGATTGACAAAAAAGTTAGACTGGAAATAAAAGTCAAGTTAAATAAATGAATAGTGGTGTCACAAACGGTTCACAAAAATTTGGTTCAAAATTACATTAAGAATTTTGAGATGTGGAACAATGTCTCATTTTATTCTATTATTTGTTAAAATTTTATTTATTTATTTTAATAAGAAAATAGCATTTTTTGCACCAAAATGCTAAAGTATGATTTCAATATATTCAATATACGGTATATATAATTATTTTTAAATATTTATTGTTTGCACATTGTGACTATTTTAATATATAAAAATATACTTATTTTTAATGATACAAAAATATTTGTATTATTATTATTTATGCATACTTTATTTTCCACAAAAATAAATATAAGATGTTTTAAGCAACAAATGATTTCTCCTCCCTCTCTGGAGCCTCTACAGGATCATGATGGTAGGGCACAAAAAATATTTTTCCTTTTTTGCGTTCTCTCGCAAAAGTTTTTATGATGCATACGCAGCAAAGCAGCTTCACAGAAGGATGAGCCTAAATAGGTTAGTTTTAATATGAGCATGTTTTGTGGAAAAAATGTCTGTACTTATACAACATTTAAATGATGTTTAAGCGTTTAACAATGATAATGTTTTGACAATCATTTAAATACAGTTCAAATTTAAATACTATAAAATATATAATATAGTACTGTATTTAATTATCTTTGACTGCATTTTTTTACACTTGTCAAGAATCGGAGCTCCCGCGGGAAAACCCACACTAACAATTACAGTTCACATGGGGAGCTACACAGTAATGCTGCTATACACAAAGAGGTGTGGCAGTCGCCCCACAGAGGGGATCAAGTCAGGTAAACCTAGGGCTAGTCCCTTCATCTCCATGGCGTCCGCTTAATTATGGAGATCCCCGACTAGCTGATCACCAGCCATACCCTGGAAAACAGAAAAAAACTAATTTAAAAGAGTAAAGTTAATACAACCAGAAGGTACTGTTTCGTGAGCAGAAAGATCCCAATAAGCTGGTCACTGGCCATCACCTGGGAAAAAGATTAAAACAGAGAGAATAGTTAGCGCAGTAGTAGAGTCAAAAGGACAATCCGATCCAAGCTTGGTTGTAGAGATTAATTTTTAATCTTGATTTACATTGAGAGAGTGAATTTGAACTCTGAACTCTGGTGACTTTTACTATCTTAGGAATGACTAATAGCCCAGCACTCTGTGATCAAAGAGATCGAGTTGGAATATAGACTGCTCAGACAGGTTAGAGCTAGACTGTACAAGGCTTTAAACGCTGCGGCAGTAATAAAATCCTACAAGTTAAATTAACTCTACTCAGAGTGTATTTAGTCCCACTCTATATAGAGTTAAACCGACTCTGAGAAAGACTTATTTAATTATATATTTTCTTCATTTCCAAATCTGCAAAATAAAAATTAACTAGTGACCAAATGCACTCTGTACAGAGTTAAAATAGACTGTTTTGGTATTTTTGATCATTAGTGATGATGACTATTTATGATTAACAAGCTTTTAGAAACATAATACATAAAAACAAAAGGTACACTACGAAAAGATGGAATTTTCATTCTCAGTTTTGGATTAAAAGTACGAAATAAACTAATTTAAATAACTGTTCTTCAGAGTCGGTTTAACTCTATATAGATTGGGACCAAATAAACTCCCAGTTATGTTAACTCAACTTAGCAGTGTTTAGAAAATATAGAGCTTTAAGCATTCAGCTGCAAGAAAATACACTTTTTGTTGACCTCTAATCTCTAAAATCTATTACTTTAGATTGAATTGAACAAAACACTGGTGAAAAAAAATGTTTTTTAGCACTTTGGATAATTAGCGAAACAGAATTATTATTACTGAAATTTAATGCAGGGTAAAATACTGAAAATATGAACATGTTATTAAATGTATTCTAACACAGGTATTTTGGGGTTGCACTTTAATCACTAAAAATGGGATTTTTACCATTATATTAATGGTAGAATTTTTTTTCTCAGGCCAAACAAATACATTAAACAATATTGCATTTAAAAAAACTGCTTATTTTTGCAGGATCTAGTTTCTGATGTGATCAACAGTAATAATAGAGCATTAGAGTTTAAACTTTGCAAGCATAGGAATGAAGTTAAAAAAAATGAAAAATAAATGTTTACGTTTCTTTTAAAAGTTGAAACGTAGACATTAACACCTCGTTCTGCACAGAGATGGGTAAACACAATGGCTGCTTTAGGAGTTATTAAGAAGAATGAAGCTTGCTCTTGCAGAAGAGGGTTTTTTTTCCTCTCTGCCGCCTGAAACAGATGATGGGCCATCTGCTAGAGGACAATGTTAATCACAGTGCAGCGTGCGACGCTGGTGTGGATGAATGGCCAGGCTGGGCTCTCACATGTCGAGTGGCTCGTCCCACAATGCAGAGAGCCGGTCTGCCAAGTCCAGTCCTCTGCTCTGGCCCTGCCTCTTTCCTGTACCCACGCTCCCGCCAGACAGCCACCCCACACATGCAGTTTCCTGTCAATTCAGGAAGTTTTTGGTTGTGGTCCCACTGATCCCCCTAACACAAATGGGTAACAACATGGACGTTTAGTCATTTCCTACTTCCTCGTCGAAGTTACGGGTCAATGACTATTCTCTAAATGATCTCTGATGGGTTACATCTGCATACTTCGAGTGCTTGTGTTTTGTTTGCATTTAAAGCCATTTTCATCCATCTCTCATCTGGTTTTGAAGAATCGACTGGTAGACGTGTCAATGGAGCTCAATTATCACTCTTAGAATCTATTTTGGCTTCAAAAAATACGCAATCCTTTACCCCAAACTATGCAGATGCAGAGGCCAGACATTCCAAACACAGGACGTTAACATTAAATGGAGGTCTATGTTCTTCATCTGTCGAAATTTCATGGGTGGGCCCCTTCACAAAACACAATATCACCCATCCAACAACCTCAAAAACATTTACAACAAACGGAAATTGGTCCTTTATTCTCTGAAAATGTGGGAAGCTAATCAGGCCTAACACATATTTATGAGGAAATAAAAGCTTGTATTGGGTTTAAAGATGGCGTTGTGTTGGGTTCAGAATGCTGCTTTCCAGCTGTGGCACAGGCTGCGACACTCTATATCTGCATGTTTGACTAAAGGAACAACATTAATTTGGCTTGGAAGCATCTATTTTTTACTTGTAGAACTATTGTGTTAAAACAGATGTTATTGTACTACATTACCACCCTGTTCGGGTCTGATTAGGTGTGTCCTCATAAACCGCCTTTTAGGGACATTTACAATGATAAATATGTAGTGCCACAAGTTGAAATTATATGGGATGCTGGTGATAAACTGAAAAAGGTCTTGCAATTTGGAGCTAGTTAAAGGAATCTTGCGAGTTTGTGGAGGATGCTTGATTTCTCTTGGTCTCTAATTTACGCCTGAGGCTTTGTATTATGGTTTGCTCCACATAGAAGCCAGCATGTGTTAGTGTACATAATTGTGCTAACTTCACATGCACAGACGTCATTCTACATTTTTTATCTTGCCCTCACAAGCATGATTTTATCCCTAATCATTATTGCCAATCAGAAGCCTCAAAATGGGTTATTCCTGGTTCTGAATGAACCAAAATCTCATATTTAGATATTTTCACTAAAACGCTGGAAATTGGTACAATTGCAAGTTGAGGTCAGAGATTAACTAGCATCTACAGCTTCTGATGTCCCTACAAGAAAATGGATGCTACACCCATAGTCACCCGTACAGCATTTCTCACGCATGTGAATTATCTTATGACATCTCAGTACGTTCATCTGGACTTCTGAACGTATCCAAAGCTTCTATGAACTCCATGTCTCCAAACCTCAACCGATGCCTATTTCTCTACTGCTCACCTCTGGTCTTGATGTGTTCTCCACACTTGTGTCTCTGTTGCTGGTGGCTCCAGTTCTTTGTTCTTCTGGGCCCTAGAAGCATAAGTGAAATGACTTTCTTTTTTGAGGTTATTCTTCTTTCTGTTCAACTTTGTATCTGTATACCCAGTTCATTTCTACCATGGTTTGTGTTATAGCTTGACTGATGATAAAAGGCTAAAAAAGTAAATGTTTTGTGGACTGGCGACCTGTTCAGGATGTATCGCCGCCTCTCGCCTGAAGTGTACTGGAGACCCCCGTGACCCAAAAGGGAACAAGCGGGTATAAAGAAACATGTTTTTGGAAACAAACTGAATCCAAAAAAGAAAAAAACTATTAAAGTGCTGCTTTTCAAGTGAAGGGGGAGGTGGGTGTTTTTATAAATACACTTTTTATGCTCAAGTGTAAACATTTAGAGCAGGCAGGATCCGAGAGATCACAAGTTTACCTTGAAGCTTGACTGAGCTTTAATGAGTTTTTTTTTTAAGTTTTCTTTGATTATTTCAATATTTAGTTTTGAAATGTTTATTTTTTGAGGTTAAGCAAAATCATGAAGACTACGTGCACTGATCTCAACAATGCAACTATGTTAACATTAATTCAGAATGAACAACACATTGTAACGACTGACGGAACCATGGGGTAAAGTTTGCTTACCATTTTCTTTATTGCAGAAGTCAGCATTAATTTCTCCATTAATGCTGTCCCGAACAAAACGTGCATACATATGTAACAACAACCAAATCAAGTTTAACAAAGACAAAGAAAAACATTTGAAAGAGTATTATACATGGTTTACTTATCAGTTGGATTTCAAAATAAAATAAAACTGTAAAAGCTCATTCATTCATTTTCCAACCCGCTTATTTCTCAAGCGCACACATTAGGCGAGAGGCATGGGTACACCCTGGCTAGGTTGCCAGCCCATCACAGATTGTAAAAGCTAAATCGATAATTTAAGAGTGCATTTCAAGAGCTAGATTATATATTGATGGTCAGGAGGTGATTATACCCCACATTACAACCATTTCTAAGAATAATGTTAATCAGTTATGCTGTTAGTGGTAAAAGTGTATTGTTGTAAAGCTCAACCTCATAAAGCTGCTAAAAAAGAGCTGAAGTTTGGATTTCTGTTAACCCTTAAAGATCTGTGGCCTTTTTGAGCATTAATTTTACTAAATTGCTCTAATAGATTCACTTTAAAACTGTTTATTAGCTGTCTTTTAACTCCAGCCTCTTTCAACAAACCTGAACTTGTGGGAAAAAAATATAAAAGAATTAAATAATTTTACTGCATAATTATAAAAAACTGGTTTATGTTCTGTAACAAAAAACGTAATTGTTGAGACAAAATAAAAATTCAGAAATCCCCCGAAAATGCAAAGATAAGGTCACAATAATGTGAAAATTGTATCAAAACATCTTTTTTATGCCAACACACAAGCCATATCACAGGTCTTGCACTTCCAACAGTTATTCCTTCTTTCTACCACTAGATGGCACCAATTTGGGGTCTGTAAAAAGAGGATCACACATTTTGTCAAATTTTAATTACCTTGCAAATATTGCCATAACTAAACTAAACAATACTCCTACTTCAATCAAAAACAGTCGCTGTGATTGGCACACGTACCGTGCATGCAGAGACTTGAAAGGGTTAACATGATTTGCAATGACAATCCACGAATTGCTGCATTATGTAATGTTAAGCACCCCATTGTTTAATAATGTTACAGTATTCTTCCATTATTGTAATTGTAAAATACAAAACCAAATTCAGCTTAAATATGAAATCACCAGAACACTGCATAAATATATATTTTTTTTAAATATAGTGATGGTGTACACTATTGTCATTGTACTCGAACATCGAAATCTACTAGATGTCCACCTGCTCCATGTATACTTCTTTGTTTTGGGGATTTATCTGGTTATTACTTAAATGTTTATTACCAGATGGCAATATAAATCAATTCTAAATTCATACAAGCACAACTAATTGCACAATTATGTAAGATATATGTAGTATGCAACAGCAGCGATGCCTACTGCCAGCACTGCTCCTTTCCACCACTAACGCATGCATAAACACTGTAAAATATACAATCCAAGATTAAAGAGAGAGAATCGCAGCAGACAATCTTTCCCTGTCTAAACCAAATGTGTTTTATTACCTTGGTTTGCACTTTTATATGTTTAAATCATTTATTTATTTATTTTTTGCTTTGATGTGTGCTTCTTTCTAAAATGAAAACACTTATGTAAGGTTAACAATTTTTGACGGAATATTATATGTGATGAAACTTGGGTCATTTAATGACGACATGAAAATGTGACACTGGCCTAGTTGAGACTAGTAACCTGGATTATGCCGTTTTAAACTTTGCTGGGGAGAGCATCCCCCACCCCTCCTTTTGGTCATGCCCTTTGGTTCTAATGTACCAGGGGCTTAGCAAAGCAGATTCCATGTAGAAAATAAAAAGCCCAGACAACTGCATTACTGTCTAACCTGTCAGCTTCTTTAAATATATCCTCAATCCTTGCTGCCAAGCCCTTAAAAGCAGTGCTGGCAACGAAAGCAAACTGGCAGTGACAAAAGCCCGTCATTTGGGTGGCTGTGATTTTAGTTGAGCAGAATGGACTTTTAAATGTATTTTTATACATTCACAAGGAGTTCATTCTGTTCCCCATGAATCAATAATAAGCAGTGTGCCACAGACCTGAGATACAATTATCCAGCCAGAAGAAGCTCACCTGTCACTATGATGTCTGAGCAACTGAAATGCTGTCAGGTGTAATGGCATTTATTTTGCTTAGACAAGGGCCTGCAGTTTACATGCAGCATATCTATCAGTATAAATGCAGAAATCAACTCACAGCAGATTTAACACCACTTTTTAATTTAGACTACTCAGATTAATAAACGTTATAGTCTTGCAATGCCAATAAATAATTTTTTTTTGTTGCATAAAATAGCTTGATATCGGAGCCTGTTTTAGCACATACACTGTTACAAATATTTGTACACATAAATAGTGTAGAAATGCTACAGAAAATGACAAAACATGCGATAACCATGGAATTTACAGTAAAAAAAAATGTTTATACAGCTATCAACCATGAAAAAATGATTATGATATGGAAAATGTACAGTAGAATCTGTATTAATTAAGAACTACTGTATATTTGACTGTAAAGTTTTGACAAAATGTTTACCACTAGATGTTAACCACTAGACAGTTCTTAACTGTATAAACAATGGTCATGAATGAAATATTACGATTTTAATCCTTAATTTGTACAGATATAAACTGTGTTTAATATTTAAGCATACAAAAATGTTAATTAGAAAAAAGGTCTGTAAAATTTACAGTACAATCGTACAGTACAAAAAGTTGATTTTTTTACAGTGCATTAATTTTTGAAAAGGGGTGGGTCTGCATTAGTGAATAGTACCGTCATGTACATTATATGAGTGGGATCTGGCATGGAAATGCAAATAATAAGCATTTTTCTCTCATGCCTCTGCCATCTGCGTTGGGTCACAGTTGCAAGCCGCGTGTATCAATACTCAAACAAGACAATGTATTGTAAAATGGCAGTTATGCTGTGCATTTAATTAATTTTCAATTAATCAGCAGAGCTAATTAACAAAGGCTTCTTGTCTAGTGTTTTTAACACGTATTATAAATGGTTCCAGGGGTTCTGTAGAATGCTTAGACAATAGCTGATTTTCCATCCACCTATTTTTGTGTGCATTTTGGAATATCGCATAAAAAAACCTCTAGATGGAAACGTAAAGATGCGCATAAGTTTTAAAAATGCACATTGAAGAATTATCCACAAACTGATTTCTCATTAGAAATAAATCCCAACATGCACATCAAAAAAAAGTCATGTGATTTTACTCCTGGGCATGATGGGGAACTATTAATGGACTTACCAACCGACCAATTTCATTGCGCAAAATTTGAAATTCAAATATAATTGCTATAGCTCATTCTATAATTCCTTTGCCAAAGTCTGTCATCAAAGTGGTTCAGGATTATCACCTACCAGAACTGTCTTCACCGGCTGTGATCCCAAAGAGCAGTCTCTCTCCTCCAAAAGCAAGATGACATGACTGCACATATTGAGTTTGGTCTTTGGAGAAAGGCTTTCTCCTGACGCAACAACTCCCATTTTTCTTTTGATATTTGCTGCCAGTTTATCAAGAAATGACAATTTTGTTCTGTTGGACTTGTTGGATGGAAAAGGTGCCTTATTCACAAATATTTTATGTAATATTTCAGTTTTGTTCATAAATTTAATTAGCATTTTTTTATTTTTGGCAAGAATGCATGGGCAGAGCAAGAAAAGTTATTTTACACTTTCCCAAAAGCAAGCCTAAATAGAATTCCAGGATTTCACACTTTGCATATAACACCCATGGAAATATAAATAATTGCAAACAGAAAAAATGTAATAAAATAAAAAATGTGATTTCTTTATAATAACTTGAAACATTAAATAGAGATTTTTTTACTCTCTGTAATTGTTTAAATTATATGATAATCATACTAAATAGGGAGCGAATATTTTGATTAAGCTTTTTAGTCTCTTTTATGATGGATACAGTGAAACTCCCAAAAGGGCAGTAAAATTTGTTGGAAAGCCATGGAAGCAGGTCTCAGACCTGCTGATTAGACTTCTCTTTCACTTGCTTCCATATTGCTCTAACCGTAAAAGCTGGAATCATCAAATATTGTAATAACATTTCAATAAACCAACTGAAAAAACATACTTAGAGACATTATATAGAGACAAACATTCGCTGTATACTTGGACTTAAGAAAAATGCTAAATCCTCAGTTAACCCTTAGAAGTCCAGGCCCTTTTTGATCATTTTACTACTTTATAATTGCTCTAATACATTTCCTTTAAAACAAAATGCTTTATAGAATTTTTAGTAGAACCCCGGGATCTTTTTTCTTTACAATACAACAATAATTCCACAACAAACCTGAAAAAAAATACAATTTGCCTTGTCATTACTGAAAAAATCTCAGAAAATCAAAAGTGATGGGTGTATTTATGAATTTTATTTTGGTCTCAACAAAAAATCAAAGTTAAACACAAAAAATGTAGAAAAATCTTTCCTATACCTTTTTCCAAGCTCTTTTTTTGCGCAGAAGCTTTGAAAAACACAAGCCATATCACACGTCTTGTACGTCCTAGGGTTATCCCTTCTTTTATCCACTAGATGGCAGCCATTTGGGATCTGTAAAATGGAAATAGCACATTTTCTCACATATTAATTTGAACTCATTCATTCATTTTCATACCCGCTAATTATCTTTTTGGGTCATGGAGGTCTTGCCGGTGCCTATCTCCAGTGCACAGGTCGCCAGCCCATCTCAGGGCAACATCCATCTCACTGGTGAGCCTTGAACCGACAACCTTCTAACTGGGAGGCCACAGTGCTACCCACTGTGCCACCCTTAATTTGAATTATGTGTCATAATTGTTGTAATGTTCATTTAAAACCAAAAATATAAAAACTAGTAACTTACACATAACATTTAAAATCAAAATTTAACAATTATTGTGTCATGTCATTCCTGCTTAATTCAAAAACAGACGCTGATTAGCACTGTTCACTGGTCTAAGGGTTAAACCTTGCCTTTACTAAAATTTAAAGTTGTTATGTCTGCATAATAAAAAAAAGTCCAAAACACATTAAGATATCTTAATTGTGATGATAACAAAATATTCAAAAGTGATAAAAACTTTATACATTATCATTCAGTTATGTTTTTGTTGAACATCCAAACAATTTAGATCACTGCCAAGAAATGAAGTGTCAATGAGTTTTTGTCAATATTTTTCAAAACTAGTTCAGACATTTGGTTGATTGACAGACGATCTTAACACCAAAGCTAGATTTAATCACTGGAACTGAGCGCTATAATTGCTCTAATTAACATGTGCAGTGACATTTGAATCTTGCCTTTTCTTGGGCTTATGTACATGTGCAGCTGAGTGGGCTTATTTGTATTGTAAACAGACTGTTCATGAAGAAACCAGACATAATTAAATTCCCCGATGGCAGTATGTTAAAAAACATACGTGTTGCAAATTGCGGCCCATCTGCTGCAGTGCATGGCTTTATGAGCACAGAACATTGCTCAGCGGTGGGTCAGGAATGGTGAAAACTGATTGATGACAGCTGAAGTTCAGGCCACTCCCATTAACACGCAGACTTCTGTGGAGATGTGTGATGGAAGTATTTAAAAGATGACAGCTCTGGCTTGTCAAAACCCATTTAACGGGTAACCATTTGAGAATCAAAGCTAGTAGTTAGGTCAAAGTATTAGCATAATGCATTTTCAGCCTATTTTCCTTACATGAATAACAAGCAACTAAAAGTAGATTGACAGGAACTCAAACACTTTGCAACAAATCATAAGAAACTAGTTAGGTTAACTAAAACCAGGGCCGCAAATACACAGAGAAACACTAGAAAACAGTATATTTTGTGTGAAAAACAAAAATGTAAAATCAATAAATCATTAAAAATCATATTAACTTCACAAAGTGAATATTGGCCACAAATTTGCTCATGTCCAAATGATTGAATGGGAAAATTGTCCACCAACCACCTGTTTTCCTTAGGAAATGTTGCTTTTTTTAGCCCATGTTTTCATAATTTTTGCTCAAAGTCAATGTTTTAAGGTATTGGGTTCATTAAATTTCACCTCATAAAAAAATTAAATCCAACATGCAACAAAATGGTTTCAAAGGTAATTTATTAGAGTAAATTGTAAATTAGTAAAAAAAAAAAGGCCCCGGACTTCTAAGTGTTAAGATTAAATCAAACCAGATTTGACAACAAAAATGGCTACAATTAGAAGCTAATGACTCTATATTAAAGTTATCTGCTATTACAATACATTTTCCAGAGCCTCTCCAAAAATAAACAACAATATTACAAAAAAAAAAATCACTTTTAAATGGTTAATTAAACAAATGAAATAAGTATGTATATGTACATGAGTGAATGTATAATTCAGTCTCCTAGTGTTCAAATTTAAGCACTATACAATTACCTGCATCATTTTATCAAAGCATTCCATCATTCACCCGTACCAAATAGGCTCAAGCTGTGACGTTTGAAAGGTAACACTGAGGCTTTCACAACGACTACCTAGACAGACAAGAGAGAAATAGACCCGGAAAATGACAAACAGCCCCTTACTGTAACCTTTCAACGGAGCGCTCCGAGTGAGACATCGTCCATTGAAATAAAAGTGCTCACACCATTTGTGCTGTGGCCATCACTTCATCTGATGCCCTGTGTGTCAGTGTCAGACGAACCCTATTCATGTCATCTTTTCCAAATAATTTACCAAGTGCAATTAGCAGCACCAAGTTGCCATCTCCAGGCTTCTGAAACGGTTCTGCTGAGGAGTTAACGTATTAAAGACACTTACAGCCTGCATTAAAAAATAAACGTGCAGATCTCTGGCGATTACCCGGCGCCAAGAGAAAGAAATGCCATTTCTTTGAAAAATTCGAAATAAACCTGTTTGACAGGCCCTGTTAGCTTAGAACAAATGGGAGACATGGGAAATTGTTTGACACACTTTAATAAAAAGCAAGTGAAGGCAACCTATCCTTTGGTGTCGGGTAATGGCTGCTCGTTGTTGGATTCAATGGAAAAAGCTATTCATACTGTTGTGTGATTGAAAAGAAAATTGAATCCTTTTGATGTTATAAATGTGTCTATTACTGCATTTGCACACAAAATTTCAATGGAAATTACAGAGAAAGGAGTGATTCTCTTAGGGAGGGGGTGACATATTGAATTCTATTCCAGCCTGAATATCAATATACTGTACGCTTTGGCAGAAGGACTCCAAAACCATATGATTTTTCACACTGGCGTCAAAGTAAATAGGGTGAAAGGCTAAAATTGCAAAACTATTCATATACATCTAGACATAAAAGTTAATGCATAGATATTTCCCAAACAACCTCCTCTATTTGCCACATAGTTATAGGAAACTTTTCATTGCAGATGGCAGAAATCTCCAGAGGAGGTGCTCAGTCCCCCCCCCTCCCCCCTTCAAGAAGTTCATAACATGTACAACTACAAAAACACTAGGAGTCTGTGCCGTGCACTCACTATATTGAAAGGGCCTTTTGATAGGGCCTCCAACAAGATATAATAGAACAGTTGTGCATTTACAGCTAGTTAAATAATCAGCAAATAGGTTTGGGGAGATGGGTTCAGCCCAGGTTTGTGGGAGGAATGTGCTGCTGAGAGTCCTATTCAATTTAAGAATTTCTCAAGCCGCCACTTCAAGCAAATCACTGCCGCACCCCCTGGCTCTATCAAGAATATAGCCATTGAGGGTCCCCTTCAAAACGCAGCAGTTGTATTTAGCTCTGTGCCCAGCTTCAGGTAGATCTGTGCTTTTCACTATTCTATTAACCCTTTGATGTCCGGGGCCTTTTTGAGTTTAAATTCTTTTTTTAAACGTTAAATATTATCTTTTGCTGTAATGCTTCATATAATTTTTTCAGCAGCTTCTTTTATTTTTTATAAATATTTTTAATTACATTACACAATAATTCTACAACAAACCTGAAATTGTAAAAAAAAAAAAAAACGCAATTCTGAATATTAAATTTAGCATTTTTTTTCACTGCAAAAATCCCAAACATTGGGAACAGTTTTTATATTTTATAAAAAAAAATCTAAATTGATGAGATGAAATAAAAATTCTAAAATCACCTGAAAAAGCAAAAACAAGGTAAAAAAATATATGAAAACTGTGTAAAAACAGACAAACCTTAACAACAAAACTTAAGCCCTTTTTGCTCCATTTGTGTCAGATCTTTGAAAAACACAAGCCATTTCACAGGTATTGCACGTTTAAGGGTTATCCATTCTTTTCACCACTAGATGGAACTGATGGCACTGAAATGGGGTCTGTATAATCAAACCGAAAGACGATTGCGCTTTTTCTCACATTTATACTTTGGCCTTAGCTTTAACTTATTAGCAATTGAAAAGGTAATAAGATAGATAAAATTAAATTAGATTATATAAAACTAAATAATATTGGTGGCAGGTGAACAGAGGACTGATGGGTTGAACAAAAAAAACGTGCATTTGCATACCAAATAAATAGCATATTTCAACATTTTACTGATATTTAATCATTATTCATGTACATATAGGTGATATATGATCTCATATACGGGGTTTAAAAATAGATTTTAAGCATGAGTATTAATCATTGTACAAAATTACTGTAGAAGATTATGCCTATTTTGATTGTCTGTGTTGCATACAGATAAAAAAAAATTATGTTTTAAAATAAAATGATGTATTATTGTTGATCCCATAGACTAGATGTAGTAAAATATGTTGTGGGTACATTAAGATCATGGCGTGACGATCATGTCATTTGGTGGGTTCACAGTTGTGTCTAGATGGCTTTATTAGTTGTAATTCATGAAAAAAAAATCTATAGAATACAAAGAAATTAACATCAGCAATGGCTCTGAACTCATTAAAGTTGTCACAAGGTTTATGTTAGGGGCAACCCTCCATGATGGTAAGGGAGGGGTTAAACGAACTCAAATGCACACACAAGATGGGATCAAATCTCTTTTAATAAATAAATATAAACAAATAAACACAAACACCCGAGGTAGGGCAAAACCTAACATAAAATATACTGAACAAAACTAAAGCTAACTCAAACAAAACAGGAAAAACATTAACTCAAAAGACAATCAACGATTGTTAGCCAGCCGGTTGCTGGGGAGCAAATACAAAAAATATATATAAACTCTTCAAAGGACTGAGCAGAGCTATATGAAAAGACAGGCTTACCAGACACAGAACAATATTAATAATAATGAACCCGCCCTTGGGACAGGGAGCAAGGGGCTTAAAAAGGCGGAAAGCAAACGAGGGAATGACGAACCAGACATGAGGAGCAGGTGTGGCACATGAGGGCAATTAACAAGGACACCGGATGAAGACACACACAGGAGAAGGGGCCAGAATAAAAGGTACAACATGGAGGAACACCGACAAGGAGAAAGAGCAGGCAGGAACAGAGGAGTTTACAAAATAAAAGACTAGGAAAATAACAAAATAAAAGTAACTAGGGAAAGAACCCAACAGTTTAAGAGAATTAATCGAAAAGTTGCAAGGGAAAACAAAAATAAAATCCAGCGCAGCAAATTAATGAATAAAAAACAATCATACGACAACATATATAACTTTGATAACTACACAAAAAATATTTGTAATAAATTATTTTTTTATTTTAATCACACTTGTTTTCCAAACAGAAGTAGTTTGTTGAAACTACAGCATTGATAAATGCACAAATAAGCCCAATACATTTTTTTCGGCTTAGCCTCTGATGCTCAGACTGGCAAAATGAGAGATAAGCGAAAAAAAGCAGATTGTATTTATATCAAAGAAGATTTTTACATTTCTAAATTGACGACTAATTAATGACTTTGGATGATAAACGCAAAGTGTTAAACAAGCCCAGGAAAACGCTAACAAGAAGCCAAAAGTGCTCTGTAAAAGCATTAGTGTATCTCGCATATGTGTATGATGCCATTAGAAAAACAAAGTCAAAAGATGCCTCATGAAAACAAATTTAACAGACATGACCAATGACATGACATCTAAGTGACAAGACGACCCTCTGATAAACATACTTCGACTCCTCACTGAGCATAAAGCCTTAGCTGATCACCAAACGAGGATTTTTTTCTCAATTGCCTTGATGAATACATTGAGAGGCTATTCAACGAGGCACCCATTTGATGCCCTATACAACAGTACAACATTTCTTAAGTCTGAGAAAAGCTTGTAATAGCATCCTTTTGACGCATTGCAATAATTATGGGTGCATTCAAATCAAACAGCATCTTCCACACCGGCGCAAGTCATTGTGGGTAACACACACATCGTTTAACTGATTGGTGATGTTAATATATCGACACTTTTAAAGGAAAGCACAAAGGTGCTAAGATTGCTTCTACTCAAAGGCAGTCGTTTACAAATCTGAATGTAAACTGAGGTTCAATAAAGTGTCTGCATTCATTTCCTGCATTCCAGAGAACAGATTTTTCAGAGAATCTTTAGTAAAATGAAAAAAAGGTGGAAAAACAGATGGCAGCCCATTTTTGCAATAATTAGCAAAATAGACGAGCAAAGTTTCCACCCCAAAGAACATTCAACCAAAACATCAGAATGATTAAATACAAATCACTCTGTGTGCTGGGATCTTGGGAAAACCGTACATAAGCACTGATGAATCATTTCAGCAGTGCTCCAATGTCCTTACAATTTGAGTTCTTGCTCTGGTGTTTGATGCAATCTATTCTTCGCTCCTAGATAAATAGTGGAAAGAAGACAGAATGTCTCTTAATTTAGAACATTCACACTTTTATGGGGATCTGGAATCTGTGCTGCAGCTATTTTCCCATTTCAGGGGTGAGAAAAAGTGGTGAAAAACAGTTCCTACAAGGTGTAAGTTTAGGAGATATGACACAGGGATGAAAGTTTGTGGATTTGCCCAGTTTCTTCTTGATGGCAGTACAGTGGTACCTCGAGATATGAATGCTTCGAGTTTCAAAATGTCCAAGAAAAGAAAGTATTTTACAGAAAAAAATCCAAGATACGAAAAACACTAACGGTTCTGCTCTATTATCCGCATGTTAAGTCTGACATCAAGCTGCGCTTCCGGGTCCTGAATTAGATTATCAATAATGTGCTATAACAAATGTTAGAGTCAAGGTGTCGTAAAAGAAATAATGTTTATAACGTGGAAAGTGTTGTTCTGTAGCACAAGTTTGAGAAACCCTATGACGCTTTCTCAGAAGCATCCAAGCTTGTGCTTGAAACCGTGTTCTCAAATTGTGAAATATCACAAGAAAGTTAACTTTCATACATGGTGCTGTAATGTTTTCTGCCATCCGTTCCGTTCCAACTGCTTCGTCACATCGCCTCACTCTCAAGGTATTTTATATAATTATATTATTTAATAAATGTTTTTCCGTTTAGTTTTTGTAATTATTTTCACCATTATCTTGAATTCTTCAATGTTTTTTTTCAACTTTATTCAGAAAGTGATTAAATGCAATTTCAGTGGAATTCATTTGACTGAGAAACTTAAATCCAGAAACGAACAGAACAATCTGAGTGGTTGAAATTATTAAGATATAACCACTGAACATTTGATTTCTTGGAAATGAAATGCAAACAAGTCATGTCAGCCCTGAATCAGCGAACCCCCTTTTATAAAAACTGACTTTAATTAATGTCCAAACAGTTCATCAGAGGAAGAGTGCAAAACAGTCAGTATATCTCTTCTACACTTTCTAATATAGACTCGCTTATACAAAGCAGCCGCTAAACAAGGTCTGTCAGAGTTGGTAATTACACATTCATCACCTCTGAGATGTGGCAAGCTCGGGTGGCTTCAGCACAGAAGCAAGCTTGTCACTCCAGTATTAACAGTTTCATTAGAACGCAGTGATTATGCTAAATCAACGCTATGGCTCAACACCTTGGCCGCGAAACTGAGGAAATACTTAGAATGCAGCTCCTGGTGTGCAGGGACGGTGCAGCTCCGGGGGGCGGGGGTGCAAGGTTGAATGCACAAAGAAACTGATTATCAAATCTTTAATCCAATTAAATTTGCTCGGGCAACAGTGTACATGAGATTTGTGAAATGGCAGTCCCACGTGGACTGGAGACGATCTGTACTGTGTGAACTGCTCTGATTGAGTTAAATAGAGATACAATATAATAATTATGAACTGACTCAAGAGAGACAAGCCAAGGCTCATCGCTGGTGATGTGGATCTATGGAGAAGCCATTTGTTTGAATTAATCACAGTTAGGCGGCTACGCAGGGAGATCGGAATCTGACTTCACAGGCTTACACAAAACCAATGCCTTGATTCTGTGATTAAAGCACTCTTAAGTGGCACAGAAATGCTCTCTGAACGATACTCCTGTACTACGACTGGATCTAGTCATTTGTTTCAAATTAAATTCAAGGGTTTTGTGTCATGCTTATCTTTAAAAAATTATGGTATTGTCCTTTGATCAAAGTTTACTGCAAACTAGCTCAAGTATTTTAGTTAAAGGTAACACATCCAAATCAGAAAAAAAAAAACCGCTTCAACTTGTTGCTATTTTTGATGATTGACTACTTAATAGCCAGGTTGAAATTGTTCATATTATTTTTTTATTTCCTTTTTTTTAATGTTTGACAAGAGCTATTAAGTCACTGTGTATTTTCAAGCATGGTGGCAGTTTATTACAAGGTTTTGTACTAAAGAGTTTTATGGATAAATAAAACTATAAATAAATATATATATATATATATATATATATATATATATATATATATATATATATGAATATAATTAATAATTTAGTTAGTTATTATGTGTTGTTATAGTAGAGCAGGCCAATTAACCTGTAAAAACAGAAAACATTACTTTGTGCATAATAAAAAAATTCACAAGAATTTATCTACACCATAAATTTACAATGAAAAATTGTAATTATGTTTTACAGTGTAAGACCTTAAATGTAACAGTTAATATTGATTGAAAATACTGTTTTGTTTTGTTTTTTGCTGTGAATACTTATCTACATGTGATTTTTCAGGTTTTGTATTTTTAATAAATGTGCAACAATTTAAAAAAACTTTTTTTTCACATTATCATTATGGGGTATTGTGTGTAGAATTTTGTGGAAATAAATAAGTTTAATCCATTTTGGAATAAGGCTGTAACATGAATACTTTCCGGATGCACTGTATATAAATACAAATCTTAAAATTACCTGGCTAGCCAGGTAAGTTTAGGATTAGTTTGCACCAATGCTGGGTTTTAGGTACCATGAAAGAAACTCGGCTTCAGTTGGTGTTCATTGCCATGGTAACTTGCGAGGCACGGCTAATGCAGGTTAAGTTTTGGATTCGAGATCTCAAAACGAAATTTGACCAATCAGTAGTGAACATTTAAGTGACGCAACTAATTTCTAGTGTCTGTTGCAATGGCTCTTCCTTTTCTGAGAAATCCCGTGGACATTTCCGCGCAAATTGTTCGAAGAGCACTTCGCAGAGAAAGAGTTTTTAGGGACAGACAAGATCCCATTGCCTTCTCTGATAGTTACTTGTATGAAAGATACAGATTTTAAAAATAATTTAAAATTATTTTAACTGTTAACAGTAGTTCAGCAGTGAAAGCATATTGAAATCCAGTAATTGAAAAGTAGTTAGTAACACTACAACTTTAGTGATCATTCTTCATTTGTCCGGTCGAATGCTTTTAACAATTACACTGTTATTGTAAAGTGTTAGCATAATTTTTACGGGCGTGCAAATACATAAACTAACGTTACATATACATAATTAGACCTTGATGTATAAAATATGTATTTAATTTACGCATTAACGCTATCCGCAATCTTTCTCCAACAGTCTTCTCTCGCTTTGGCAGCAGACACTGTATTACTGCGCGCTTGTAAAACGTGCTTAAATTCATTGTATTTCTGCATTATAATAGTTTGCTCCTCAGCGGAGAAATATAAGGACCTCCCTCTCTCCATGTCGAACGCAATTGGTTGTTCTGTGGCACGTCACTCTTTTATGTGCACGCGCGCGCCTCAAGTAATCATGCTTAAGGATCAAAGCCTGGGTTAACAAAGAAAGTTGATGAGCTTCATCATGGTACCAATAATGCCTCATTGCATCGGTTTGGATTTGTCAACCCAAAACTAATCCTGTAACTCTGAGTTTGTTCATCTACGTTCATGGTACAGGCCTTTTGCCTGTAAAAAAAAAAAAAACAATAACAGTGTTACCGTAAATTTGACAGTAAAGTTCTGGCAACCACAGCTGCTGTGTTTTCACAGTTAAAAAGGTTTATTTATTTACAGAGAAACCAAAATCTTTAAAGAATCTAAAATCTCACCTTGAAAACATCTAAAATGATAAAAAGCTTCTTTATTTGCACTTCTGCAATGTCAGTTTCAGTGGTGGACAAAGAACACAAACCAAGTACTTGAGTTAAAGTAGAGATAGACTTGGTAAAACAGTACTCCAGTAAACGTGCTCCCTTTAGAAAAGTACAAAAGTATTTGCCCTAAAATGTACTTAAGTATCCAAAGTACTATGATTTATTATGGCTATAATACACCATTATCATTTTTGTCAATTGTGAAAAGACTTTGACACTTGATTGATCCAAAACCTTGAATCAAAATTTCCTTTAGAACCAAATGAAATAACAAGGGTTCAGAGCAGGCCTTTTCAATTTAAGGGTTCTTTTTAATATAGTCTCGAGTTTAAGTTTAATAATAAAACAATTTTAATGTCTAAATTATTAAACAGATTAAACTATAAACATAGATTATTAAACTATAATGTATGTAAATATAACCTGGTCACATCAGAGTACCATAACAGAAACTAACGAGTTTCTTCCATCATTTATTAATGCTCGTACGTCTCAAAAAACGCTGCTGTTGAACCGACACTGAACTGCAGTCGATTCTACCAAGTGCCAAATATAAAAAATTTAAAACAGAGCCTCGCTGTACCCTGATCGGTGGCTCGCGCAGGCTTTACCAATCAGATTTTTTATCCACTGAAGGATTATTCTTCTTCTCCTTTCGGCTGTTCCCAGTTTAGGGGTCGCCACAGCGAATCATCCGTTTCCACCTAAATCTGTCCTTAGTATCCTCTACTCTTGCACCAACTACCTTCATGTCCTCTTTCAGCACATCCATATATCTCGTCTTTGGCCTTCCTCTTGACCTCTTTCCTGGCAGCTCCATCTCCAACATCCTTCTACCAATATAACCACTATCCCTCCTCTGCACATGTCCAAACCATCTCAATCTGGCCTCTCTGACTTTGTCTCCAAAACAACCAACCTGAGCTGTCCCTCTGATGTGCTTGTTCCTAATCTTGTCCATCCTCGTAACTCCTAAACTGAACCTCAACATCCTCATCTCTGCTACTTCCATCTCTGCCTCTTGTCTCTTCCTCACTGCCACAGTCTCCAACCCATACATCATAGCTGGTCTCACTACTGTTCTGTACACCTTTCCTTTGATTCTAGCTGACACTCTTTTGTCCCACAACACCCCTGACACTTTTCTCCATCCACTCCAGCCTGCCTGCACTCGTCTCTTCACCTCTTTTCCACACTCCCCGTCGCACTGGACTGTTGACTCCAAATACCTAAACTCCTGCACCTTCTTGACCTCAGCCCCCTGTAACCTCACTGTTCTATTTCCCTCTCTCTCGTTCAAACACATGTATTCTGTCTTGCTGCGACTGACTTTCATTCCTCTTCTTTCTAGAGCTGACCTCCAACTTTCCAGGTTTTCCTCCACCTGCTCTCTGCTCTCACTACAGATCACAATGTCATCTGCAAACATCATTGTCCATGGAGATTCCTGCCTGACCTCATCTGTCAACCTGTCCATCACCATAGCAAACAAGAACGGACTCAAAACTGATCCTTGATGTAGCCCTACCTCCACCTTGAACTCCTTTGTTTGACCTACAGCACATCTCACTGCTGTCTTACTTCTCTCATACATATCCTGAACTACTCTGACGTACTTCTCTGCCACTCCTGACATCCTCATACAGGACCAAAGCTCCTCTCTCGGCACCCTGTCATACGCTTTTTCTAAATCCACAAAGACGCAGTGCAGCTCCTTCTGACCATCTCTGTACTTCTCCATTAACATTCTCAGAGCAAAAATTGCATCAGTAGTGCTCTTCCTAGGCATGAAGCCATACTGCTGTTCACAAATTTCCACTTCCCTTCTTAACCTAGCTTCCACTACTCTTTCCCAAAGTTTCATTGTGTGGCTCATCAACTTTATGCCTCTGTAGTTGTTACAACTCTGCACATCACCCTTGTTCTTAAAGATTGGTACTAGGACACTTCTCCTCCATTCCTCAGGCATCTTCTCACTCTCTAAAATCCTGTTGAATAACCTCGACAGGAACTCCCCTGCTGTCTCTCCTAGACACTTCCACACCTCCACTGGTATGTCATCTGGACCAACAGCCTTTCCACTCTTCATTCTCCCCAGAGCCTTCCTCACCTCATCCTTTCTAATCTTTTCAACTTCCTGCTCTACAATATTCACCTCTTCCTCCCTTCTTTCCCTTTCATTCTCCTCATTCATCAACTCCTCAAAATACTCCTTCCATCTTCTCAGCACACTCTCCTCACTTGTTAGCACCTTTCCATCTCTATCTTTAATCACCCTTATCTGTTGCACATCCTTCCCATCTCTGTCTCTCTGTCTCGCTAATCTATACAATTCCTTCTCGCCTTCCCTAGTGTCTAACCTGGCATACAACTCATCATATGCTTTCTGTTTGGCCTTTGCCTCCCCCCTCTTCACTCTGCGCTGCGATTCCTTGTAGTCCTGTCTACTTTCTTCAGTCCTTTCAATGTCCCACTTTTTTTTTAGCTAGCCTCTTCCTCTGGATGATGTCCTGTACTTCCTCATTCCACCACCATGTTTCTTTATCTTCTTTCCTCCTTCCAGCTGACACACCTAGCACCTTTCTTCCTGTCTCCCTGATCACTTCTGCTGTAGTTTCCCAGTCATCTGGAAGCTCTTCCTGACCACCCAAAGCCTGTCTCAGCTTCTGTCTAAATTCCTCACAATCTTCTTCCTTTTTCAACTTCCACCACTTGGTCTTCTTTTCAATCTTTCCTCTTCTCTTCTTCCTGACCACCAGAAACATCCTACACATCACCATCCGATGCTGTCTGGCTACACTCTCTCCTACCACTACTTTACAGTCTCTGATCTCTCTCAGATTGGCTCTTCTACAAAGGATGTAGTCTACCTGCGTACTCCTCCCTCCACTCTTGTAGATAACTCTATGTTCCTCCCTCTTCTGGAAATAAGTATTAACTACAGCCATTTCCACCCTCTTGGCAAAGTCCACCACCATCTGTCCTTCTAGGTTCCTTTCCTTAACACCGAACCTGCCCATCACCTCCTCATCACCTCTGTTGCCCTCGCCAACATGCCCATTGAAATCTGCTTCCACTACTACTCTCTCTCCTCTGGGAACACTCTCAATCACCTCATCTAACTCACTCCAAAATCTCTCCTTCTCTTCCAACTTACAGCCTACTTGTTGTAGCATAACCACTCACTACATTCAACATCACCCCTTCAATTTCTAACTTCAAACTGATCACCCTGTCCGACACTCTTTTCACCTCTAAAACATTCCTCACAAACTCCTCCTTCAGGATCACTCCTGCCCCATTTCTCTTCCTATCCACACCATTGTAAAACAGTTTGTATCCTCCTCCAATACTACGCGCTTTGCTACCCTTCCACCTGGTCTCCTGCACGCACAGAATATCTGCCTTCCTTCTCTCCATCATGTCCGCCAGCTCCCTACCCTTCCCTGTCATTGTACCAACGTTAAGAGTCCCTATTCTCAGATCTATACTCCTGCCTTTCCTCTTCTCTTTCTGTCGATGAATCCTTCTCCCTCCTCTCCTTCTTGACAAACAGTAGTCCAATTTCCACCGGCACCCTGTAAGTCAACAGCACCGGAGGCGGTCGTTGTTAACCCGGGCCTCGACCGATCCGGTATGAAAATCGATTTGGTGACTCGCATATTTGGTTTTTGGCATGTTTTACGCCAGATGCCCTTCCTGAGGCAACCCTCTCTATTTATCCAGGCTTGGGACCGGCACAGAAGTCACTGGCTTGAAACCCCTGTTAACTTTTAATTATTTGAAAGATCCATTGGCTGAAAGCAGGATGAGTCAGAGTTAAGGTCAGAGTTACGCTGAAACGTATAGCTATAGCTGAGGTTTTGCTGCTCATTGCTTTTTTTATTTTCTCTTTGAAGCTTGAGTTTTGCCATCAGGGTCTGTTTATTATATTCCTGGTTTGTTTGTTTGTAGTACAAGAAATCATCTGCTGCACCAAAAAAACCCTGGCGCTTGCATCTCTCAGTCCAGCCCTTACCGGCACCTCACATTGTCATAGAATACAAAACAAACATACTGAAGATAAGAAGAATTAGTTGCAGTGACGACTATAATTAGGATTGATGTCCAGAAGATTCCCTGCTGGACCGTGCTGAGACTTCGCTGTACTGAACTGTCTAGAGCAGTGGATATATACAAGAGAAGGCAGCACTGTTTACTCATCTGAAAACACACAAACATTGTGTATAAATAAACAAACTAAAAAACACATAATTGAAATGTAATGCAAAATATACCTCACAGTGCTGAAAGGCAGGAATATTCCAGTGTTTCCAGTGTCACAAGTTATGTGCAGTCCTTGGGGTATTCACTGTGAAGTGAACAACCCACCGTAAATATAATCTGCTGACACAATATGAACACAGTAATGCACATCATTTATTTGTTACAACAGACTTTACCTGTCTAAGAGTGTAGCTGTAGCAGCCTGATCTTGTGGTTGGTCTAAAGTCAGAAAGAACTGGAACATCACTGGAACATTGAAGTCTCTGTGTGCTCCAGACGGGTCTATGTTTGTGGCTGAAGCATTTGGTCAGGCGTAGCATAATGTCTAGGTTGAGCTAAACTGATTATTACAGATTCAAACAGGGGGTTGATGATGATTGATCAACAACAATAACTTAAAATGCTAGATGGTTTAAAACATCAGAGAATTAAACAAAATCCACCCAAAATCCACAAAGTTAAAACCTAATAAAGATAAACAAAAGAAATGTGAGCATCAGCTGGTGGGAATCAGAAAGTATGTGTTCAATATAGAACACATAGTTTCTGATACTGTTAACAGGTGTGTACAGTGATGCTAACATCAGTGTACACAGCTGTTTTAAATGTTTTGGCCTGTGCATTTACCAACCCTAACCCCAAACCCACCCTGATAAATGCACAGGCCAAACTTCATATATAGATATGGAATTATAGAATAATACAACATTAACTTTTGATCATTATGACCTTTAAATAATGGAATATCATGCCAAATATAGATTTTAAATAAATATCATGAAAATAAAAATGTGAGACACAGAAGAACACGAGTGCTGAAGAATATGAAGTTTTCACATTAAGATTTTGATTTTAAGCACAGATCAAAACACAACTTACGTCTCATAACACGATCTTACCTCGTTATTACCTGCGAGATGACAGTACACAGTAGACTGGATTGTGGTAACTGTAGTATGTTTTCATGACTCCACAGTGCAGACAGTGTTGAGGTCGAGAGATGAAGATGAGGTCCAGCAGTGTATTCTTGTCTGTGGTTGCAGCAGTGATGACTTGAGCATATCCCTTAGACATGAACAGATCCAGTATTGGTTTGCTTGCACCGGATGAAAGGTTCTCATTAAAATCACCACAGACAACAATGGGATGACAATCCACTATCTCCAGTGCATCCAGAAGGCTTCTCAGGTTGGACAGGAAGGATGTTACACTGTAGTCTGGAGGTCTGTAGACAGCAGCAATCAGTGCATGAAAGGGGGTTTCAACTTTCAAAGCCACAAACTCAAGGTCCGTCACATTGTGGACATACTGTTTTTCACGAGCTTGAATGTGATCTTTGATGTAAATAGCAACTCCACCACCATCTCGTTTAGCCAGCTGTGGGAAATTGGTGTAGGACACATGTCTGTTCCTTTTGAACATGTTGTAACCCGGTAGATGGAGACTCTCAGCAACAAAGGATCCTTTGAGATGAGTTTCGGTTAAGCACAAGACGTCAGCAAGACACAGCTCATGATGGCTCTTGATGTCATTCATATGAGACGGCAGTCCTTCTGTGTTATGGTGAACAATGGTCAGAATGTTGGATGTGCTCAGTGTTCGAGTGAGTTGAAGAAGAGGCATCATATCTTCCATGCTGGCTTGTTTCATGTTTTCCAGAGCTGCAGTGATTTCTGTATTTGCATATAGTTTTCTGTCATCCATGTCCAGTAGATGCAGTCCCCTGAGAGAGGTCACTCTGCTGAGAGCTACGTAAGCCATGCCAGGTTCAAAGATGTGCTTCAGTGAGACCACCGCTGAGTGTGTCGTCATACCCTGAACCTTGTGAATTGTACAAGCAAAGGCCAGTTTAATGGGAAACTGTCTGCGAATCACTCCTTTCTGTTTCAGATTCTCCTCTGCTCTCTCTATGTACACCAGATCAGATGGATTTTCCTGGTTCTCTGTCGTGATGATTCTGTCCAGATGTTTCATTATCCATCCTGAGACCAAGCTTGGTGACATATGCAGATCCGTTTTGTTCAGAGGTCAAAATTCTGAGTAATGTAGCGAATGAACCATTGACTAAACCCTGAGAAATGTCCAGATTTCTAGTGAGCATGACGCGAGCTCCCTCAGCAACGTGTAGTGTAGGTCTGGATATGTCTGGCTCCTCAGCGTGTCTCTGCTGTTTCCTCAGTATTTTCGAAGCTTCTGAGTGGATGCATTTAATGAGATGTGACTTTCCTGTTCCAGCTCCACCATTGATGTAAAAGAAGAACTGATCTGGATTAAGGCCGCAAACTCGTTTTATGCACCAGTCTCTGACTGTATAAAACACACAGGCTTGTTTCTGGTTCAGGTTCTGAAACATTCGGTGTAGTACAGTGGGGTCAATAGCTGGTTGCTCTCTGATGGCTCTGGTTTCTGTTACAGCATTAGACTGACGATTAAAATCTGGCACGTTTTCCTGTTCATTTTCAGGTTGTGGCTCTCTGGCTTGAAGTTCTTCAATACACTCTAATCTCACTACTTCAGATTCAGGTGCCAGGTTACACCATTCGTCGATCACACCTCTGTTCTGCTCGTACTGCTCAACAGCTTCCTCAATCTCTTCACTGTTTTTCTCATATTTGTCCTTGTTTTCTTTGACAATTACTCTGACGCTCTCAGAATGGCCAGATCCTCGTAGCTGTACCCAGCCGCTCTCATAAAAAGATTCATATGTGGGTAAAGAAAGCCTTTTCAGTTCCAGCTCTGATCGGAAAGGAAGGTAGAGCTTAAGTAATGTGCCGTAAAATTTCTCCGAGTCTTTCTGCTGTGAGCAGCGGTGAAATCTGATGATGGCAGGCTTGTCATGTTTTCTCCTCTGAATAAATCCCATCTCATTCAGCAAGGGAAGGACATCTTTCCGTTGAGTCTCTTTGCCGTAGACAAATCGACAAGTAGCTGCAAAATCGGCCAAACACATCAACTCAAACTCTGGAGTTTCAGGTCTGCATTTGTATTTGTCCATCAGTGATGTCATCCAAACATTTGCACATTCTGGTGTTGTGTTCTCCAGGTATGAAAGGGGACGGCTCATTTTTAATGCATTGTCATCTGTTGGTATGAATACAACACCACGAGAACACTTCTTCATGTTGATGCCACATGCACGAGTCACACACTCCTGAGCGCTGATCTCTCTCTTTTTGGAATACGCCTGCATGGCGGCCCTCATTTCATCACATTCGTTTACGTTTTCTCTGTCCGAGTTCTGAATGACAGTTTTGAGGTATTCAGATAGTCCCGCCTCTTTCTTCGTTATATAAGAAGTTAAGTACATCACGCACGAAAAAGCGTTCAGAATATAACTTACATCGATATTTGCATCCCATGCTTCCAGCAGATGAGGATTATAGCCATTTACCCAGCAATCCTTAGGGTCACGTTTCAGAATGATGGCGCTGGATTTGTTCATCATGTTGAGACATCGTTCATAATCACTCAGTGTTAAACCACATTGATCCAGAAGCTGCTGCAAACTGAGAGAAGCTGTTTCAGGTTCCATTAGCAACATGTTCAGTGGTCTGAGCTTTTTCTTGGCTTCTTCAACATTAACCTCCTCACCAGGTCTCGTAATCATGGTCTTTCTGCTCGGTGGTTTAGGAAATCCAAATCTACATCCAGAGCCGGGGCTTTTGAAACATGTTCTTGAGTGTTGTTTACTGTGCATTTGAACTTCCTTCACTTTCTTGTGTAATTCAGGTTGTTTATGTGGGTCAGGAAGCTGAGCTGTGATGTATTTAGAGACAAAATCACAGATAATTTGATCAGGATCTTCCTCCAACACAGGTGCACCTTCTACCCAGATGAGACAGTGTATGTGTGGGCTTCCTCTGTGCTGAAATTCCACTCTGTAGAAGCAGTCCATTACTTTACCCAGAGGTTGTGCTGGAGATAAGATCAAATCTCTGAATAAAGCTTCAACACGTTTATCAAACATACGCATCGTTGTCACTGGATTACTCCGTAATATTTCACACTTTGCTGCCCAGTCCAGATCCTCAAAGTCAACTTCTTCACCTTGCTGAGTTTTTATTGCCTCGATGACTTCAGGCCAACGCATTTCTGCTGCTGAGAACGTACAGAAGAATGTAGGAGTTCCCAGTTGTCTGATCATGGCAAAAAGATCTCTGGTTGTTTTCTCCCAGTAAGCTGGTGTTCCTCTCAGTGGCTGCATGAATCTCACTGCATCTCTATTCCTCACCAGTTTCTCAACCTCACGTTTATCTTGTAACATTTGTGACGTTATTCTCCGTCCATCTCTGGTCACTGGTTTTCCTTTACGTAACTGGATAGTCATGCTGGAAGTGGCTAAGTGTATTTCAGTCACAAACTAAGCAAAGAACAAGTAATTTGTGTCTCTGGCAAAGCGCTCATCAATACAGAAAAGCCTTGATTTGATGATGATAGGTAGCCTTTATTTGTCACATACACTGTTACATGTAGCGAAATGGGACCCCTCTGGCCACAGACATAGACAGGGTGGGAACAGGCCAGTGTTGAGAGGTAGCATATTTAGAGAGAAACAGAGAAATGGATATACATTAGGTAAATTAGCTTAAAAAAAGAGCCTTTCCGCATTGTCCTTCAAAAAAAGAGCACTGTGGAACAGGTTAAAAAAAAGCCATCTGCAATCAAGCACATTGACAAATACAGGAAGAGAACATCGCAGGATGAGGTAGGGGTCGGGGAAGTGGTGTAGCCGCTGCAGTCCGCAGCCGGCATTTTCCTGCAGCCAGATGGCGCTGTACTAATGACCCGTCAGATTACAGCGGTGGGAAAAAAAGCTGGCGGAGATAGAGGGGGAGGGTTCTGAGAGAGTCTTCTTATCGGGCTCAGCAAGGGGGATGTTTAGACTCCTCTTCGTGGCCTCCAAGGCCAGAGGAGATAAGGGAAGCCAGATGGTACAGAAGTTAATTTAGGTCAAAAGCTGTAAATTATACAGATTTTTAGTGTCCATCCCCTCCAGATTATCCAACTTACGTTTCAATTCTGCCAGCCTTTCCATGATTAAATCCAGTTTGCGGTCACAGACCGTTACATGAGTCCCGACAGTTTTAAGTCCAGTCAACATTCCATTTCAGTCGGTCAGCTTAGTGGGGCTTTGAGCACTGACCGTTTTTGATAATCGCAGATAGCCGAGATCTCCACATATTCCAATCAGCAGAATCCCAGTTATCACAGTTCCAATTATGAAGATGTCTTCGACATCCTTCAGGGACAGAGCAGCCAGGCACACAATCCTCCACTTTGCCTAAAAGTCCATCGTGTAGCCAGCAGTGCAAGTTCCTAGGACAGGTGGGTTCCCCCGAACCCACGCTCCTCATCGAGAAAATGGTGTCAATTGCATTTAGAGACCAGTTGATCAGATCCAATGTTCCTTTTATTTAGAGAGCAGGATAGTGAGAGTCTCTGCAGACGAACAAAAAACAAAGCCAGCTGGGATGATACAAGATAAGGGAGAGAGAGGAAGGAGCGACTGTATCCACCGAGTGCAAGAGAGAAAGATAACTACTAGGTGTTAATTTAATGTGTCTCTGTTCATCAAGTGTGTTTAGACCAGTAGGGAACTGCACCGGGAATGCCATCGCCTCCAGTTTAGGTGTTTGGAAAAAGCTGACTGGACTGTTTCTTTCAGCGGGGGCAACAGAGTAGATTCCTTCACTAAAACACAATATTTCCTCTGCAACATCAGGTGGCTGAAGACATGAATCTAGAGCAAAACCTCCATTGGGCATATCACCTTCCTGTTCCGCATCATCTCTCTGTTCCTCAGGGTTAACATCATCTTGTAGCATGTCACAGTTTTGCTGTTCATGTTCAGGATTGTTTACCATCTCTTGTAATGCATTTTGTTCGAATCTGTCTATCTCCATGAGATCATCTTCTCCATATTCATCTTCATCATCATTATCATCATCCTCATCCTCATCTGGAAGTGTTGGGTCACATAACTCAGCCTCATCTCTGATACTCACATCCTCATACTGTGGGTGGATCTGTTTGAGTTTATGCAGAGCCTGTATAAGTTTTGACCAGGTTACAGTCTGGAACAGCTGATGACCTCTGTAACTCAACCGTCTCTTCAGTTTCACTCTCAGAACCTGTGAGTCACTTCTCAATCTGGGCAGAGCATTCACGGTTTCCTGGATCTCACTGGGTACACAGACTATATTTCCACAGATTTGTTGTTGTCTTCCTTTTGGCAACGGGATTATTTTTCCAAATGCAATAACCTTTGAAACTAGATGTCTCTCCAGAATATTTAGATCGGACAGTTCAGGCGGAATTTCTACAAGCTCCAGATTGTTGGTCATAGCAAGAGGTGGCATGGCTCCATTTTTCAGGTAACTGTGGCAGGTGTGACAGATCCACTCTTTCTTTCTCTCTGCAGGAGCTTTGCACTGGTTTCTGCAGTGATCACAATAATGAACATATTTACCCAACAGACATGATTCAGCCACCTCTCGTTTTTTAACGTAACATGATCTTTTACACAGCCGTACTTGGTTTGGAAATGAGGCCTTATGGCACACTGTGCACACATGGGTTGGACCAGCTTTTATATTTAATCTGAAAACAGATATGGCCTGTCGCATCAATGGGTTGTCAGTCTGGTGAAGCTGCCTGTTCATCTTACTGTATTTCCTTTTTATTTTCATTGCACATCTTATTTTGCACATAGTCCGATAGTTAACATTATGCTCATATCGCTTTCTCATTATTTGTTTCATGAGCTGCCTGTGTTTAATTCTGAATTGTTTGTCATGTGCATATCGATGAGTAATATAAGATCGCTGTCTCCGTCTGTAATCAGCATCAGTATTATAACGCATAGTTACATACTTCTTTTGTTTGTACCTGAAGTCTGTATCACTTTTGTAACGCTCAGATACATAATGTTTCTGTTTGTTCTTGAAGTCGATATTACTTCTGTAGCGCTCAGTAATGAATCGTTTTTGTCTCTGCCTCATGTCAATGTTGTTTCTAAAATTTAGTTTAATATATATTTTTTTCTTCTCTCTATATTCAGCATTTTTCTGATATTTTCTGGTTGACTTACAAATTTTTTTTCTCCTTTTCTTTCATTTTTTCCTTGTTGAGTTTCTTTTGAGAGCATTATTCTGTTCTTAAATCTTTTCCTTTGCTGTTTCTCAAACATGGCTGCCAGGCACCAGACGTACGCAGGTTCTGCGAAGAACGTTGGCTGATCGTCAATCTCCGGCGGGCAGAAGATCTCATTTCCTGTAAAGAATCCACATTATTTATTAATTTCATCAACAATCAGACAATATGTGAAGACAACACCAACATACCGTGATAGTCAGAACTCTCGAAAGGCTCGTCCTCGATCGCCAAAGCACATCCGAAATCGATAACCTTCAGGTCTAAAGATGACTCTGAGACAAGGACATTTTCCAAGTGCAGGTCCCCATGAAAAATTCCACAAGAAAAGCGGTGTTTGACTGCATCCAGAAGCTGCTGCCGAAACCGTGAAGCAGTTCCTCCATCTATGCTCCCACAATTCTTCAGGTAGCGGTACAAGGTCATGCTCTGATCAGGAACCTCCATGATTAGAATGAACCCCACGTCGTTCTCCATCCAGTCAAGCAGTTTAATGATGCTAGAGCATGAAGACCCCGATCTGAGCATCATGGCCACCTCTGCAAGCACAGGTCTAGGCTCTCCATCCTGGAGAAAAACAAATGAAGGTCATTATAAAGATCATCATTTCGATTGGCGGGGTTGTTTCCTGTACAGCTCTGCTCAGAAGTTTACACACCCTGACGAATTTTCTGATTTCTTGACCATTTTTCAGAAAAAATGAACGATAACACAAAAGCCTTTTTCCACTCGTGGTTAATGGTTGGGTGAAACCATTTCTTTTCAAACAACTGCGTTTACTCTTTTTGAGAAGTAGAGAGAGGGATTCTGTTTAAACAAATAAACATTTCTGCAACAGCTAATGGAAAAAATAAGGGACGCAAAGTAAAAACCACAAATCTGAGAATTTAGAGGAGTCTCCTCTCTACATTTGGAGAGGAGACAACGAGGCCTATGATGAACGGAACACCATCAACACGGTGAAACATGGAGGTGGGTCACTTATGTTTTGGTAACACGAGGATCTCCAAAGGCACTGGAAACTTGGTCAAAAGATGAATGCAGCATGTTATGAAAAGATACTGGAGGATAACATTGTACTCATCAGCCTGGGAGCTGCGCATGGGATGTTACAGGACATTCCAACACAACGACGATCTAAAACACAAGGTCAAGTCCACTTTTCATTGGTTACACCAGAACAAGGTGAAGGTTCTAGAGTGAGCATCTCAGTCTCCTGACCTCAATATCATCGACCCACTCTGGGTAGAACTCAAACTTTCAGTTCATGCGACACAGCACAAGAATTTACAAGAGTTGGAGCCTTTTGCCTCTGCTTTACCAAAAGAGAAGATAAAGAACCTCATCGACAACTACCCCAAGAGACATCAGACTGTCATTGATTATTACACAATATTAAGAGCTGGGCTATAAACTTTTGATCAGGATCATTTGGAAAGTTTCTGTTGTTATTATGAATTTAAAAGAGTAAACACAGTTGTTTCAATAAATGGTTCCGATATGAAACACGATACAGAAAATGAAGAGTGAAAGCAAAATTGACACTCACCACTTCAAGATAACTCTCCACCCCGTAGGTTCTGATGCACTTTATTGCAGCCTGTAGATAGAAAACAAAATTGAATTCTGTGAAAATCTAGTTGTTTAACAGAGAACAGTCAAGGAACATCTCTCTGTCTGGAGCAGATTGGTGCTTGCATTCAGAAATGTTCTCTACCTTTTTGCTTCTATCTTCTCTGTGGATTGCTTTGAAGACAGATCCATAGCATCCCTCTCCCAGAAGACATTCGTAATCGTAGCCGCACTCTGAAAAACAAATGACAAGATGGATTTGTGAGATTATACTTTCATTTCATGTTAAATAATCTTAAATCACAGCTTTTCTTTGAGTTTTAAACATTTTATACGCATTAAATATTTTCAGACAGTTAATAGAAAAGAAACAACAGAGGCCGACAGTAATGAGAAGAGCAAAGAGAGGCATCAGTAATGAGAATCATAATTCATAACCGTACAGTAATAATATTTAACGGTGAATCCTTCTGATCATGAGATTTGTGTGATGTTCTGAAAATGATCAACTCTGATTGGACAATCCATCAAGAAATAATTTCTCTTTTAAAATAATTTATAAAGTCCTGATCTTTAAGTAGTAATGTGTGAAGTCTCCAGCTCCTGCTTGATTGCAACACCAAAATACCAAAAGAGTTTACTTTATATTGACATAAAAACAGATTTGTCAGCTGCACAAACATGATGCGATCTCCCATTCCACCTCATCTCAAGATTGCTCTAATGAATAGAGATCTGGTGACTGTGGAGGCCATTTACGTGCAGTGAACTCATTGTTATATTCAAGAAACCAGTCTGAGATGATTCTTTATGACACAGCACATTATCCTGCTGGAAGTAGCCATCAGAAGATCGGGACACTGTAGCCATAAAGGGATGGAAATGGTCAGCAATAATACTCAGGTAGGCTGTGGTGTTGTCAGTAGTGGGAACAAGGTGTGCCAAGGAAATATTCCTCACACCATTGTGCCACCACCACCACCAGTCTGAACGGTTGATAGGGGCAGGATGGATCCATGATTTCATGATGTTGATGCCACCGTCTGACCCTAGCATCAGGATGTGGCAGCAGAAATCTAGATCCATCAGGCTAGGTATCGTTCTATTGTTTTTGGTGACTCTGTGAGAATTGTAGCCTCTGTTTTCTGTGGATTGAGGGGCACCTGGTGTGGTCCTCTGCTGCCGTAGCCCATCCGCTTCAAGGTTCCACATGATGTGCATTTAGAGATGCTCTTCTGCAAACCTTGATTGTAACGTTTGAGTAACTGTTGTCTTTCTATCAACTCAACCAGTCTTTCCCTCCGACATCAACAAAGCATCTTTCTCCACAGAACTGCTGCTCACTGGATATTTTCTCTCTTTCTGACCATTCTCTGTAAACCCTGGAGATGGCTGAGAATCCAAGTAGATCAGCAGTTTCTGTAATACTCAGACCTGGAAAAGAGAACAAGGCTGTTTACGTTTTTCAAAGACAGACTTAAAAAAAAAACTCAACAGGTCAGCTCGCAGAACTTCTCCCTAAACTACATTGGTAAAAAACTTCAGTTTAAAGAAACGGTAAAACGTCAGGCAGCAAAGTTGCAGGACAGTTACCGTTATTTAGCAGCAAAATACCAGATGTTTTTTCGTAAAAAAAAATTAGGGTTATTTTCTGTATAATTACAGTCCAATTTTACGGTCATTTAATGTTAAAGTTAGTCTTTTGCGATTTTAAAAATTAAAGTGAATCGTAAACAAATAAAATGTTGGTGAATAAACGCAAATTTTAAAGCTTATTTTCTTTAAATATTCAGTCAAATGCTGTCTCTGAATAGTACTATACTGTATTTTAATAAAACAAACTATTAACCTGCAGAGTCATACCGTAAAAACACATCTAATTCATTTTAATTTACATTTTTTTTTATCAGAGAAAAACTGTTAGCAAACTAAATCCTGCATTAAAATCCAGTGCAGCAGGCGACAATTCCAGTTACTTTTTATTTTAAAATGTTTAATAATTATAATTTGCATTGGAATTCATAACTTTTAAAATAGATAGTAAAATACAGAGGGTATGCAGGACTTGTAAGGGTACGGTGATGACACTTTTGAGGTGCAATCAATGCAAACTAGAGATGTTCCGATACCATTTTTCCCTCCCCATACCGATCCTTGGGCTCAGGGTATCGGCCGATACCGAGTACCGATCCGATCCCTGGGTGTGTATCTGTACATACAGCTGTAGATACTACTAGTCCTGTATAAATTGAAGGAATTATTTCATGCTGTGCTACAGATAAAATCAATATGGCAATGACAATAATCAATATAGACATGAAAAAAAATGTAATAGACATACCCATCTTTGAAACGTGGATCCAAGAGAGTTGCAGCTGCACACAAGGGCTCTTCCTCGATGGTTGCGAATCGTTTCTTGATGGCCTCAAGAAGGGTGGTATTCGTTGTTTTTATACCAGTGTCCTCCTGGCTCTCCCGAGCAAGAAGACGTTTTAGAACTGTAACTGAGGGGATCACTTCCGCTACAGACGAGGGGGAGGAGCTTATCGTGAACACAGGATTTAGAAATATTCCACTTCACAAGCATACCCTCGATTGATTCAGCTATGGACGTGTGCGAGCTGCGAAACTCGTTAGCCTGCAGCACTGCACTTTGAAGAGTAAAAGCTGACGGCATCACTGTGTCCACCCAGTGCGCTGTGAAACTCAGTAAAGACCGCGGGGTCGAGTCGCAGCTCCAGATGTCAGTAGTGAAGCTGATAGTTCGCGCTTCCTTTAGTTCACATGAAATGTGTTCACGCACTGTCTCATATAATTTAGGGAGCGCTGTTTCGGAGATAGATTTGCGACCGGGCAAACTGTACCGGGGCTCCAAATGTTCAATTAAGCGGCGAAAGCCCACGTTTTCGACCACTGACAGTGGCTGGTCATCCAGTACAATAAACTCGAGAATCCTGTCGGTTATCTTTATTGCTCGTCGACTGTCTTGTGAAAACTTTTCTCTGTTTGAATGAAGCTTCCATTGTCACGTCTGGCACGGCTTGTCCTTCTCTGCCCTAGCTTTTGTGTAACCGTCGTATTTTACGGGGTGACGCGTCTTCAAAAGCTTTATTAAGTTTGTTGTGTTAAAGATGCTAATGCTTGTGCCACCCCTTGAAATTGTAGCTTGACATATAATTCATGTGGCTGTTTTATTGATCAAACCTGAAATACTGCCAAACAGCGGATGTACTTCTTGAACGTATGTACTTCTTCGCTGCCCTAAACAGTGGTTGCTTGTGGTATCGGCAGCTTTTCTGATACTGGTATCGGTATTGGAACAACCCTAATGCAATCAAAACAAGTTAGCAGGTTAGCACAGCACAAATCAGTTTTAACATTTTTAATGGCAGTGATAAAATTCTGTTAAAATCTGGAAACATTAGCTCTACATTATAAATAACTTTCCCCATCAGCTAGAAATAAAAAGGCAGATTTCAAACAGAAGAATTCCCAATAAACAAACACACGACCCAGAACCTTGAAATGGAGATTATTGACTTACCGTCACGTAATCACAAACCTTTGTTTTTGAGTTTGTTCCTCCTCTGATCAGTCGTAGTTTCTCGGAATGTTTACAGGAAGAGAAATTCTGCCAGAAATCCTCCATCTGCCATCAGCGGTTTGCAGACAACTTGTTAAGCATTTTAGAAGAGCTGAAATAAAGGGGAAGTTCCTTAACTCCTGGTTCTGAGATCCCCAGTGTATCACTTGTGTGAATAACTAATTATCAATCACATTTACTTCACGTTCATTAACTGACTCCACTCCTCCTGGATCCAAAGACATCGGGTCACAAGCTGCTTCTCCCAAAACCAAACATTTCCTTCTGCATCATGAATTTCGCACTTCATTTAGAGCACAGGGCTAACCACACAAAGGTTGTGGGTTCAAATACCAGGGAAAACAAAAATGCGTTTATTTCTTTCAAATGTAAGTTGTTTTGGATAAAACATGGCCAAAATACATTTCAAGATGTGAAATGGGCACAGCTAATAGTTTATCTGCGATGTTTCTTGAGCCAGTCTGCGATGGTTTTTTTCCGCTAAACATTCACTTGGACAGTTTCACAAACCCTGACAGTTTGATCCTTCATTAATGGAGTTATGTGGGTTTTCATAAGCTGACAAAAAGCAAAAGGATTTATACTAGAACAGCAAGCATGTGTTGACGTCAGGCGCATAGATGAGCTCGCTCTAACTCTCTCTCCTCTTGCTCGCGTGAGGAAAACAAAACGCACTCAATGACTGAAACTCTTCTTTATAAACTCAAACTCAAATCATCTCTCAACGGTACATCTCACACATGTACATGCTAGATAACAAACGTAAGTGCTCTGCAATTGGGTAGTGTTCCTAACCAGGTAAGAGCGCATAAAGGATCATATCTTAACACCATGCAACCGAATTGTCACTTGAATAAACTATAAATTAGTGCTGGGCGATATGGAAAAATCATATATCACGATATGGATTATTTTAAATCACGATAACGATATATATCACGATATACCACAATAAAGTACGTTTTCAGTTATTCTCTGAAAAGTTTGACAAAAATATCATTGCATACTTTTTTTTGCAACTTTATTTTGAAGTGACATTTAACTGAACTGTCACAAATGAGAAAAACTACATTTTAGTGCAGCAATGTAAACGTATCAAATGACAACAGATGTGGTGGAGGTAGAGCTACAGTAGCCTTCACATTTTTTTAACCACATCATAGTTATTTAAATAGTATTATCAAAATAAACTAGTTAAAAAAATGAACCACACTGCAAGCATCCTTCTCTACTTGGGCACGGCATGCGTTATATAAGCGAGGCAACTCGACATTACTGAAGTGCTTACGACTGGGCATAACGTATAGGTCTCGGAAGCTACCCTTCTCGACTGCATACACGGGGATCATGCCTTTACAACAGTAATGCAAGATGGCACATGTGATTTCTTTATGGCGCTGGGACATTTTTTCATACGGTGTGCATTTTATGAAAGACTCTTTAATTTTAGGCTGGCTATATTTTTTCTCGCCACTTGCCCGTGCATATTTGCATACTGACTTTGCCTAACTTTGTGGCGCGGTCACGTGACAAAAGAACAAAATGACCCGGACTCGCTGAAAGACCTAATCTTTCGGAGAGACTCGCAAAAAGACCTAATCTTTTCGGGTTCCAGCTCATGGCCGCTCCGTAATGTTAACCAATGCATCATGAGCCGGAAAGAGAAAAGACCGAAAGGACCCGGACTCGCTAAAAGAACGAATCTTTTCGGATCCCGGCACTATAGCGGTCACGTGACAAAAGTGCTAAAGAAGCCAGTCCGGACTGAGTGCACGGACTGCACACGTTAACGTCAGAGTGAAGTAATTTTGTGTCGAACAAAAGAGATTTAAATCTAAAGAAGACAGATCAGAGTTTGGGTAAACCAGACTAAAAGACCCAGGTAGGCTTTAGTAATATATTTATATTCATTTTAAATTTAGCATTATAGTTTTGTCTTATTTGTAGTGTGCTTCGCGTTTGTGTATAAAACGCTAGTAGATGTGGAAGTAACACACAACATTTATTGATATTTTAGTAAAATGAACGAAATGACTCGAAAAAAGATCCGTTCATTTTACTGAACGAGACTCAAAGAACCGAATCCGTAAAATGATCCGAACTTCCCATCACTACTAGCGTAAAGCATGTCGCAACAACGTAAAGCGTCCCGTCGCAAAATCACAAGACGGAGTTTCTTTGCGTAAAAGTTCATTTTTATTCTTGATTATCACTTATATAAAGGGTAGAGTATGCATTGTATAGCCACAAGACATTATCATACATTTGTCATAGCCTATTTAATGCAATATTTTCTTTAGTAATTGATTAGGTTAGGTTAGAAACGACAGAAGAGAAATAGGACGATAGACACTTTTCTATCGTCCCCACGATATATATCGTCATATCGCCCAGCACTACTATAAATAATGAGTTATTTAACATTAAGGAGTAGTTACATTTATTTTACATTAAAATAATTAATAATTAATTATTAAATAATTATTATTTTACATCTGGGGGTGCCCAGATTCTTTTAAAGGTTTAAAGGGGGGCTCGACCAAAAAAGTTTGAGAACCACTGTATTATTACTAATGTGGGGGCAATCTTACTAGCTATTATTAGTAATGTAGTGACAATGTTACTGGCTATTATTAGTAATGTAGTGACAATGTTACTGGCTATTATTAGTACTCTGGTGACAATGTTACTGGCTATTATTAGTAATGTGGTGACAATGTTACTGGCTATTATTAGTAATGTAGTGACAATGTTACTGGCTATTATTAGTAATGTAGTGACAATGTTACTAGCTATTATTAGTAATGTAGTGACAATGTTACTGGCTATTATTAGTAATGTAGTGACAATGTTACTGGCTATTATTAGTAATGTAGTGACCATGTTACTAGCTATCATTAGTAATGTAGTGACAATGTTACTGGCTATTATTAGTAATGTAGTGACAATGTTACTGGCTATTATTAGTAATGTAGTGACAATGTTACTACATTACTAATAATAGCCAGTTGGCTATTATTAGTAATGTAGTGACAATGTTACTGGCTATTATTAGTAATGTAGTGACAATGTTACTGGCTATTATTAGTAATGTGGTGACAATGTTACTAGCCATTATTAGTAATGTAGTGACAATGTTACTGGCTATTATTAGTAATGTAGTCACAATGTTACTAGCTATTATTAGTAATGTAGTGACAATGTTACTGGCTATTATTAGTAATGTAGTGACAATGTTACTGGCTACTATTAGTAATGTAGTGACAATGTTACTGGCTATTATTAGTAATGTAGTGACAATGTTACTGGCTATTATTAGTAATGTAGTGACAATGTTACCGGCCATTATTAGTAATGTAGTGACAATGTTACTGGCTATTATTAGTAATGTAGTGACAATGTTACTGGCTATTAGTAATGTGGTGACAATGTTACTAGCTATTATTAGTAATGTAGTGACAATGTTACTGGCTATTATTAGTAATGTAGTGACAATGTTACTGGCTATCATTAGTAATGTAGCGACAATGTTACTGGCTATTATTAGTAATGTAGTGACAATGTTACTGGCTATTATTAGTAATGTAGTGACAATGTTACTGGCTATTATTAGTAATGTAGTGACAATGTTACTGGCCATTATTAGCAATGTAGTGACAATGTTACTGGCTATTATTAGTAATGTAGTGACAATGTTACTAGCTATTCTTAGTAATGTGGTGACAATGTTACTGGCTATTATTAGTAATGTAGTGACAATGTTACTGGCTATTAATAGTAATGTAGTGACAATGTTACTGGCTATTATTAGTAATGTAGTGACAATGTTACTGGCTATTATTAGTAATGTAGTGACAATGTTACCAGCCATTATTAGTAATGTAGTGACAATGTTACTGGCTATTATTAGTAATGTAGTGACAACGTTACTGGCTATTATTAGTAATGTAGTGACAATGTTACTAGCTATTATTAGTAATGTAGTGACAATGTTACTAGCTATTATTAGTAATGTAGTGACAATGTTACTGGCTATTATTAGTAATGTAGTGACAATGTTACTAGCTATTATTAGTAATGTAGTGACAATGTTACTGGATATTATTAGTAATGTGGTGACAATGTTACTAGCTATTATTAGTAATGTAGTGACAATGTTAATAGCTATTATTAGTAATGTAGTGACAATGTTACTGGCTATTATTAGTAATGTGGTGACAACGTTACTGGCTATTATTAGTAATGTGGTGACAACGTTACTGGCTATTATTAGTAATGTAGTGACAATGTTACTGGCTATTATTGGTAATGTAGTGACAATGTTACTGGCTATTATTAGTAATGTAGTGACAATGTTACTGGCTATTATTAGTAATGTAGTGACAATGTTACTAGCTATTATTAGTAATGTAGTGACAAGTTACTGGCTATTATTAGTAATGTAGTGACAATGTTACTGGCTATTATTAGTAATTTAGTGACAATGTTACTGGCTATTATTAGTAATGTAGTGACAATGTTACTGGCTATTATTAGTAATGTAGTGACAATGTTACTGGCTATTATTAGTAATGTAGTGACAATGTTACTGGCTATTACGGTATTACTAATGTGGGGGCAATGTTGCACTGGAACAGTGATGGTGATAACGAATGGTGGACTTTAGAGTGATGAGTGGGGGCAAAGAAAAACATTACAGCCTTTTTTTTTGTTACTTTTACTGTTTACTGTCTGTTCATGTTACATGTTTGGCTGTTAACTTTTACACAGTTGATATAAAATATTTTACAAAAGTATTTGGTTCAGAATCTTTTTTTTCTAGATCTTCCTCTTTTAAAATTGGGTGCGTCTTATGAGCCGAAAAATACGGTATATATTTACATTTAGTGCAGTTCAAAAAAAATAATTTTAAGTTTGTAAAAAAGGGTAACTACCATACATGATGTGGTCTCCATGTAGGAATCTGTTCACCTGCAGCAACGGGGATTGTGCTGGAACATTCCATCGATGGCTGTGTTGTAATTACATCTTCTGATAGACTTGATCAGAAAAACAAATGTAAGCCAAAGAGAATGCAGAAATGAAAAGCAGATCATGTTTGTAATGGTAGTAATCCATACGTCAAAATAATATTATGTTGTACTAGTAAAGAGATCGCATGTCTGCAGTCAGACCCTTCTTTATTCTGTATTTATATTAGGATTTCAACATTACATTATAAGATCAAAGAGAGAGAAAGAAAAACTAAATGTACCATGGAGGGTTTTGTTTGCTCATCTTCTTAAAATCCAGGGTGGGGAATAATGATGAATTCTGCATTGATTATGAGCGAAATTTTCTGAATGAGGACCCTGTCGAGGAAATAAAACAACTTGAAATATTACAAATACTAAAAGCCTTTAGTATTACTTACCATGTTTGCCACATTTAAATAAATAGCAAATGCGATAAAGTATACGAAATATATCGCTTTAGACAATCATTGTAAAAAAAAAAAAGTTTCATTACTTTGAATATTAGTAGGTCTAAACGGAGGATAGTGAAATATCTTAACGTTATGTGTTGCCATGTTCATTTATTGCGTCTTCTTCTTTTCTTCTTTTACTTTCGGCTGTTCCCAGTTTAGGGGTCGCCACAGCGAATCATCCTTTTCCACCTAACTCTGTCCTCAGTATCCTCTACTCTTGCTATTCTTTTTTATTTGGTTTTTGGCATATTTTACGCCGGATCCCCTTCCTGACGCAACCCTCTCTATTTATCCGGGCTTGGGACCGGCACAGAAGTCACTGGCTTGCAACCCCTGTGGCTAGATTATGTTCATTTATTGCGTATGTTCATTATATACAAAATTATCCGCCATCTCTTGCCATATCAAATGAAAATATAAACTTACTAATTAAATATGAACTTACTTAAAGTTAATGTTGGTTAAAGACCAATCTCGTGATTTCAGTAACGCGTTTACTGAAATAAAACATAACTGTTAACCCTAACCGCCTGTGCTCTAGCTAAACATTAGCATGCATCATTGACATTACTGCAAAGTTCACCGTGTATCGCCGCAAAACAAACTGCATATAAAATAAATTGAGACTTACCTTTCTCAGTTCGAATAACAGAAGATATGTTCGTTCAGCTTCTCGCTTCAACAACTTTGGCTTAAAAGTTCCGCCACTGCACTTGCCAGTCTAGCGCTCAGGGGCTGGTCCGGGGAGTTTGAGCGCCAAAATTTAAAAATCAAATAGACACAAATAGGCCACTGATTGGCTTAACGGCTAAAGCGCTGACGGACAGCCATCTCGTCTAATCAGAATGGATTTTCGTGTTCCGACAGTAAAATGGCTTTAATGCGTGATGGTTGTTTTTGTCACACAATTTGTAATTTAAAACATTGATTACAGTTTTGGACTGTATCTAAGGCAAATGTCTTGATCTTGTTTCCATTTACTTAAATGTTTTGGATATGAATCCTTTAAATCAGGGGTGTCAAACTCATTTTCACCGAGGGCCACATTTGCATAATGGCTGTCCTCAAAAGTGCCAGATGTAACTTATAAATGTAAAACAATGTAATCGAATGTAATGTCAAATAAATTACGTTGAATAACTCATTATTTATTACGTATTCAAGTGATAATTCAGTTGAAACAATTGTATGCTTGTTGTAATATAAACCCTTTTGATTTTTGTCAGCTTATGAAAGCCCACATGACTTCATGAATGAAGGATCAAACTGTCCAAGTGAATAAAGAAAAATAATAAATAAATCCTTTGAGGACAGCCATTATGCTAATGTGGCCCTCGGTGAAAATGAGTTGGACACCCCTGTGTTAGGACAAGACGGTGTTGGACTGAAAGAAGGAGTGGATAAGGGATTGGGGAAGGGTGAGGGAGAAAGGTTCACGAGTGAAAAAGAAAGACAGGAGGAGGAAAAGAGAAAATAATAATAATAAAAAATAAGTAAATAAATAAAAATAAAGTAAATAAATACCTACCTGAACATAACACATAAGTCCTAGTAACAGTTCTTTTTGTCCCATTGGCAGCTTTTACACAACACACATATATACAGAGCATCTACCCAGACAAACCATGTCCGTTTGTTATAGTTCATGCAGAACAGTTCTTGCAGTTTGTATATTCCCACACACATACATACACGGCCAGGAGACCAGAATAGGGCAGAGAGGGAGGACGCACCAGGCGCAGCGGAGCCACCCCCCCAGCCTCAACCCTGCGCCGCACCCACCCCGACCAGTAGCCTCAGACCCCTCCCCCAGTCATCCATCCATTCATCATTCCATCCACACACCCATTCATACTCGAAGGGTGGTCAGTCACCGTCCAGTGGACTTGCGCCCACCCAGGGATCCCCCGAGCCTGCGCTGACGGAGGGCACATACCCACCCCGGACGGAAGACGGAAATGGCCGCCCACCCACTACCCATCATCTGCTCCCAGTTGGGGTGTAGTGTATATATTTGTGTATATGTTGAAGAGGTGGGGGGGGGGGGGGAGACTGGCCCCTGAAACGGGTCAGTTCCAGATGTTATTGATCCTCTAACCGCTCCAGGAGTCAGGCCCCTCTCTATCACAGATGTTCAGTGTCTAATTGAATTAAAACTGGGGTCCCCTGTCCTGGGGTAGGCCGGGGGGCCCGATCACTAATAGGCCGACCCCCTCCCCGCCCGCAGAGATAGAGACCCTCGGGGTCCTATGTGTGGAGGTGAAGGAAATGTACCGGGAGCCGATGTGGGGACCACGCCGATAAGCCACCCGCCCCCCACCAAGGGTCTGCACCCCGCATATCCGGTTCCAGAAAGATTGATTTTCATTTTCAGATAACTCTTCGTTCCATTTAGTAGTGGGGAGACATACACTATTGTCTGTTTTTAATAGTAAATTTAAAAAATAATTTTGATATTTACTGTTAAACTGAAATATGGATGTCAACGAATGAATATTTTGGGTTACAAGAGGCCACACCTCCCAGTTACGGTTAACACAAACAGCAGATTCAGAGAATTCAAACACGTGATGGTGACTGAATGGAGGATGTACCTGGAGAATCCTTTCAAAATCATGTGGTTTTCACAAGGTTTTTATGAAGTTGGACTACTTCCAGATACGCCTCGCTTTACAAGTTGCAGATAGACCCATCTCCATTTTTACTCTTGAGATGTTACACATAGGGGGCACTCATCAGAACTCATCCTTTATGCAGGCTCCATGACTGCCCTACTACCCAGAATACTTTCAAGTTTACGGGGCTGCAAGTGCTGTAGTGGTTGAGTTAGTCGTACTATAACCGAAGGGTTGGTGCTTCGATCCCTGCAAGATCCATTCGGTTGTCTTGGCCTCAGGCAAGCCACTTCATCCCCATTGCCCTGTATGGATGTGTGTGACTGGTGGTGGGCGGGAGGGCGCTCGAAGTAGATTCCACGTTCTGTCAGACTGCTCCAGAGAAGCTGAGGGATACTAAGGTAGCTTATCACCAGAAGTGTGTGAATGTGGGGGGAATGAATAATGCTCTAAAAATAGTGAAGCTTCTGGAAAAGCAAAACATAAATGAAGCCATTATTATTATTAAGTGAATCTGATTGTAACTGATCCGCAGCAAGAACATGAGTGTGTCTGGAAGTACATGAAGAGATCGAAGGATACGAGGAAGTGAAACCCACAAAAAAATCTGTGGTTGTTCTCCAAGATGTTTGGAATAATCTGCATGATGAAAATAAATTATTAAAACTTTCTGAAAGAATTCCTTTTTTACAGCATTTTTTACGCTTGCCTAAAACTTTTGAACAGTACTGTAGATGAAACCGTAAACAAAGAGAGAAAAGCAGAGATACGAACAAATGTAATTTATCTTCAAATAAATGTTTTTATTAAAAAAGATAAATATTGAAATAGGATGTATATAAAAATATATATTTTATAAAAATGCTGCAGCAGAAGATGTAAAGGTTGAGGTTCCAGGAGAGTCTACATCTGGTGTAGCCTCAGCCGATCCGCCGGATCACGAGCCAAACACAACCTTATGATGTAACACCATTCTGGAATTTTCAGAGAGAAAGAGTTATTTTATGAAGAACCACCAAAAATATAATTTCTAATGCTTCTTTCTTTTAATGATTAATGTCTATAAATCTCAGAGTCTGAGTGAAGGGGAGTATTGTGCTTACCATTCGTCTCACACGCTTTCATGATTTTCTCAAACATGGCTGCCAGGCACCAGACGTACGCAGGTTCTGCGAAGAACGTTGGCTGATCGTCAATCTCCGGCGGGCAGAAGATCTCATTTCCTGTAAAGAATCCACATTATTTATTAATTTCATCAACAATCAGACAATATGTGAAGACAACACCAACATACCGTGATAGTCAGAACTCTCGAAAGGCTCGTCCTCGATCGCCAGAGCACATCCGAAATCAATAACCTTCAGGTCCAAAGACGACTCTGAGACAAGGACGTTTTCCAAGTGCAGGTCTCCGTGAAAAATACCACAAGAAAAGAGGTGTTTGACTGCATCCAGAAGCTGTTGCCGAAACCGTGAAGCAGTTCCTCCATCTATGCTCCCACAATTCTTCAGGTAGCGGTACAAGGTCATGCTCTGATCAGGAACCTCCATGATTAGGATGAACCCCACGTCGTTCTCCATCCAGTCATGCAGTTTGATGATGCTAGAGCATGAAGTCCCCGATCTGAGCATCATGGCCACCTCTGCAAGAACAGGTCTAGGCTCTCCATCCTGGAGAAAAACAAATGAAGGTCATTATAAAGATCATCATTTCGATTGCCGGGGTTGTTTCCTGTACAGCTCTGCTCAGAAGTTTACACACCCTGACGAATTTTCTGATTTCTTCACCATTTTTCAGGATAAATTAACGATAACGGTTAATGGTTGGGTGAAGCCATTTATTTTCAAACAACTGCGTTTACTCTTTTTAAGAAGTAGAGAGAGGGATTCTGTTTAAACAAATAAACATTTCTGCAACAGCTAGTGGAAAAAATAAGGGATGCAAAGTAAAAGCCACATATCTGAGAACTTTTGTACATTTGGAGAGGGAGTCAACGAGGCCTATGATGAACGGAACACCATCCCCACGGTGAAACATGGAGGTGGGTCACTTATGTTTTGGTAACACGAGGATCTCCAAAGGCACTGTAAACTTGGTCAAAAGATGAATGCAGCATGTTATGAAAAGATACTGGAGGAAAACATTGTACTCATCAGCCTGGGAGCTGCGCATGGGATGTCACAGGACATTCCAACACAACGACGAGCTAAAACACAAGGTCAAGTCCACTTTTCATTGGTTACACCAGAACAAGGTGAAGGTTCTAGAGAGGGCATCTCAGTCTCCTGACCTCAATATCATCCACCCACTCTGGGTAGAACTCAAACTTTCAGTTCATGCGACACAGCACAAGAATTTACAAGAGTTGGAGTCTTTTGCCTCTGCTTTACCAACAGAGAAGATAAAGAACCTCATCGACAACTACCTCAAGAGACATCAGAATGTCATTGATTATTACACAATATTAAGAGCTGGGCTATAAACTTTTGATCAGGATCATTTGGAAAGTTTCTGTTGCTATTATGAATTTAAAAGAGTAAACACAGTTGTTTTCAATAAATGGTTCCGATATGAAACACGATACAGAAAATGAAGAGTGAAAGCAAAATTGACACTCACCACTTCAAGATAACTCTCCACCCCGTAGGTTCTGATGCACTTTATTGCAGCCTGTAGATAGAAAACAAAATTGAATTCTGTGAAAATCTATTTGTTTAACAGAGAACAGTCAAGGAACATCTCTCTGTCTGGAGCAGATTGGTGCTTGCATTCAGAAATGTTCTCTACCTTTTTGCTTCTATCTTCTCTGTGGATTCCTTTAAAGACAGATCCATAGCATCCCTCTCCCAGAAGACATTCGTAATCGTAGCCGCACTCTGAAAAACAAATGACAAGATGGATTCGAGAGATTATACTTTCATTTCATGTTAAATAATCTTAAATCTCTGCTTTTCTTTGAGTTTTAAACATTTTATACACATTAAATATTTTCAGACAGTTAATAGAAAAGAAACAACAGAGGCCGACAGCAATGAGAAGAGCAAAGAGAGGCATCAGTAAAGAGAATCATAATTCATAACCATACAGTCATAAGATTTAACGGTGAATCCTTCTGATCATGAGATTTGAATGTGATGTTCTGAAAATGATCAACTCTGATTGGACAATCCATCAAGGATGAGAAAAAAATGGTTTTGTGATCTGTCAATTTTCCTGTATCTGCTGAAATAAATCTCTGAACTGAACCAAACTTCTTAACCTTCTCACAAGATCTTCTACTTTGATTGACTTAAAGACAACAGAAGCAATAAAACAATAATTGATTCATTCGAGATCCTGAGAATTACTCACCGAACGCCAGATCTTCCAGTTCAAGATCTGAAGGATGGTAATGCCCAGATGAATCAGGTTCAGGATCAGAGGAGATTAAAGGCTCCTCCTGAGGGAGCAGAGAAGATTCTCCCTCATGATCCTTGTGATCTGGCTCTGGTGAGGGGTGTGGGGATCTGTCCTGGCCACCGCAGAGGAAAAGGTTCCTGATGGTTTTGTTGCATTTATGGAAGAAAGAGCGCACCGTCTTCCTCTTCCTCTGCTTTTCTAAAAAGTAAATAAATAAATAAAAAGTTAACCTTTGTAATTGGAACACAAACGTTCTCAGATTTTGAGCAGCAAAAGTTTCAGATGAGAATTAGAACTAAAGATAATGAATACAGCACTGAAAATAAAACATGGCTGGAGTAAAATGAACCACTGACTCACCCTCAGGGACATCCTCAAAAGAGGCTTCTGGTGGAGGTGGACTGGCTCCAGGTGGGGTTCTGGAGAACTCCACCACTTCCTCATCCCGCCGACGAAAGGGGGACTTCAGGCCCTTCAACACTCTCTCGAGAAAAGTGCTCCCAGATTTTGCTAAAAACAAAGAAGAATATTTTACCACTGGTTTAAACAAAATAAAAATAATTTATACATTCGATCTGCTTCAATATGAATTAATCATTTTTATTTATAAAAAACCTGACAGAAAATGACAAATTGGCATCGAATAAATTTATAAATCTAGCTGATAACACATTACTATGTAAATAAAAACACAAAACACTGATAAATAATATGTAAGTGTATAACAAATTATTTATAAATGGTGATAAAGCATAAGCTAATTTGTTTATTTAGTCGAATAGTCAAAGTAACATCTTGTTTTTATGATTTTAAAGATTAAACATATTAGAAAAGCAGCTCTCATCACTAAAACATTCAGACTATTTTTAAGTTTGAAAGTTAAAAAGAGCAAAGTGTAATAACATCTCTTTTAACATTTTGTATTTGAATCTCTTAACTTGACATCACAAAATGTTATATCTTTTGTAGAACATAATATTAAAAAATAACTCTTTACGTCAAAATGTGGAAGTGTAGCGGACACGATTTATGATTTGAAAAAGCAGTTTACGCCTTAAATAAATAAACGTCTAGTTTTGTCAATAAGCGTCATTTAAGATGTAATTTAGGTTGACTAGTTATCGTAAATAACATTTTACGGTTGTTTCATCTTCAGTAGAAGCCTGCTGCAGAAGGCAGTGTCTAAAAAGCTTCCCGTAACTTATTTCAACTTTTTTTTTTTTTTACTTTCACCTCACCTTTCGTGCTTCTCTCCATGGAACCTGCAGGTGAAACCGTAACGCGATGCCGAGAAGAATCCAGAACGAACGAAGAGAACGGAGAAGAAGAGAAAACAACAGTCATGGGGCAAGAGAGAGAGAGAAATGATCAGTGGAAACGCTCGGAGTTCTTATAGAAGCCTCTGAGGAGACACGTCACATTGACGTCATTCTAAGAATCAACGAACATCCAAAACATTTAAACATAAAAAAAAAACATTTAAACTGCACCTAAGCGAATTATCCTTCCCGTTTACCTCGCTATAACAAAACAGTATTTTCACAATTTTAACTCACACAATTATTTAAAAAAAAAACGAGTGATTGAATTTTATTGTACGTTTCTGCTCGTTTTAGCAAACACGGTTCCATAACAGCTCAGGAAACATCTAGCATCCAAAAAAGCCTTCTGATGGTCTTCACGTTTTCCCCAAGCAACAGTATTTAATTCATATAACTTGTTTTGTTATTTTAAACACGCAAATACACCCACCGGCCACTTTATTAGGTACACCTTGCTAATTGGTCCCCCTTTTTTTCCTTCTCCTTAATGCTCGATCATGAAGAACAAAATCATGACATGTTTTGCCCTTTTGTCATTTTTTTTCTTGTTATTTTTAAGTAGGTTTGCTAAGCATTCTGTCACTTACGTTTTTCTTTTTTCTTTCAATTTGCTTTCTTGTGGATTGTCTGTGTAGGCAGTTTTAAGAAAAATAATGTTTTTTCTCTTTTGATGAAAAAGATTATTTTACATTGCATTTCTGCTTTTACAATCTCCCATAGAACACACGCTGAGGAGTGTCCTAAGGAGTCTCCTGAGGAGTCGTTGATTCCCATGAAGGTTGCCAATTCTCTTTTAAAATAATTTATAAAGTCCTGATCTTTAAGTAGTAATGTGTGAAGTCTCCAGCTCCTGCTTGATTGCAACACCAAAATACCAAAAGAGTTTACTTTATATTGACATAAAAACAGATTTGTCAGCTGCACAAACATGATGCGATCTCCCATTCCACCACATCCCAAGATTGCTCTAATGAATAGAGATCTGGTGACTGTGGAGGCCATTTACGTGCAGTGAACTCATTGTTATATTCAAGAAACCAGTCTGAGATGATTCTTTATGACACAGCACATTATCCTGCTGGAAGTAGCCATCGGAAGATCGGGACACTGTAGCCTTAAAGGGATAGAAATGGTCAGCAACAATACTCAGGTAGGCTGTGGTGTTGGCAGTAATGGGAACAAGGTGTGCCAAGGAAATATTCCCCAGACTCACTCACTTAGGCTCAGTAATGACAAAGCCATGCCTCCAACAATTGAAGATCATGTGATTATGCATGAAAACATTGGAACTGGGAGGTGCAAAACAATGGCAGCAGGTGCTCTGGGATGAGTCGAAATATTTAACTGGTGCAAAAGGCAGTTTGAACACTAATGAGTGTCTGATGCTACAGGCAATAAAAACTTAATACCGGCATTGAGGAAACATTTAATAATTTATATTATTATTATCTTATAAACCCTTTCATTCCAGCTATTGTAGATTGATACGTCATCCTTTGTAAGCGATTCACCATTTTAGACTTTTATCAGATTATAACGCACTCACTTTCATCAAAATCTTTGTTTAAAAAGTCTTTCAAATTTTACAACAGAAAGGGAAGTTTTATTTGGGTCGTGATTTGTGTTTTCCATGATACTTTTGTTACATTCATATACAATACATACCACTGAAGTCTCAAAAGAGAAATATACGTGCTGGCTTGAAATGCCATTTCATGACATTAATTAAATATAAAATTGTACATAATTTGAACATGAATATTTGAAATTAACTGATGAGAAATTCTAAACGCCGGAACACAGACTATTATATCATAATAGTTACTCATTTATCATAAACGTGTCTTATCAGAGAAAATTGCTTGTTATAAATATACTAAAACAGACAAGAAAGACAATATAGAATAGATTCTTCCATAATGACGGCAGATAGTACTTGACTGGGCACCATTGTGGAGTTTGGTATAGATTATAAAACCAACAATCTGTAGAAACCTGTTAGTTTAGTTTGTGCCATTAAACTCTTCTCTTGTGTGATCTAACGTGAATCAAAGAAGTGTAAAACAGATTATCATATAACTGTTAAAGGAGGGGACTTTGGGATGGAATTGCAAGCACTCGTACAATGTTCCACAAGACAGAAGTCCAACAGAAAGAAGCTAGTGATGTGGGTGTAATTGAGGGCTCTCTCTATAAAATTATGTCTCTCGTTATTTGAATAAATATTTATATTCATCGCTGACACGTACATTCATCACAACACAGTGCTCTCTGATTGGATGTCAACAAGAAAATAAACCACTGATATGTATTAAATAAAAAAGAATGTTCACAACCTTTGTATTTTTCTGTGTTCATACATATAGGAAACATGTAAATAATGATATTCAATAGAGATCAACATTACATTAATGGCACTCCCCCTGCACTAAATAGCAATCCTTCATCATCCATATTTATAAAGACCACCATGGTCCGGATGTTGTCACTATTCCAATCGTTTCATGCGCTGACGGTTGCAGTAAATGTGCTCAGATGCAGTGACTCCAGAGAAAAACAATTGCTTAAACCAGAATGACTCTCAGCAGATGAACACACACGTATGACAATGTTAATTCTTGAATGATGCTAGGATTGAGTTAGAAGTTGAGCGTCTCGGACATCATCTTCCACCAGTCCATCAGCTCCTCCTTCTCTTCCTCCTTCCTCTCTTCCAGAGACTCCAGCTCAAAATCCACCTGAGAAAGTCAAGAGAAAGAATTATGAGGAAAAGTATAGTAGAGCATTATGGAGAGAAGAGAAGAGAAGAGAAGAGAAGAGAAGAGAAGAGAAGAGAAGAGAAGAGAAGAGAAGAGAAGAGAAGAGAAGAGAAGAGAAGAGAAGAGAAGAGAAGAGAAGAGAAGAGAAGAGAAGAGAAGAGAAGAGAAGAGAAGAGAAGAGAAGAGAAGAGAAGAGAAGAGAAGAGCTGGTTTACCCTTGTTGCAGGGCTGTGGGGAACAGCCACTTTCTTGACCACAGTGAGGTATCCTGGAGCAGATGCTGACACTTTGTAGTTACCAGGAGCCAGTAAGCGCCAGTAATCACCATCCTTTGCTGAAGGGAAAAAAGATGGGAGAACTTAGATTTCAATTACAAATCTTGACATAAGAGGGCAACCTACACATAAAATGTTCAAACTTGGAAATAGTAATAAAAAATATTCACTACCAGTCAAAAGTCGGGGGCCACTTAGAAATTTCCTTATTTTTGAAGGAAAAATATTGTTTTTCAATGAATATTAACTTAAATCAGAAATACACTGTATACAGTGTTGATGTGGTAAAGGACTATTTAGCTCCAAATGTTTGGTCTTGGGTGCAATATCTACAGAGGTGTATAGATGCCCATTTCCAGCAACTATCACTTCAGTGTCTAATGATCACTACACTGTGTTTGCTCATTGTGGCAGAAGGCTAATGGATGATTACAAAACCCTATATCTGGAGCATTTCATTTGTGGGGTCGGTAAAATGCTCAAAATGGCCAGAAAAAATAGAACCTTTACGTGAAACTTGACAGTGTGTACTACTCCCTTTAGAGAACAGCAAAAACAGCCTCTAACTAGAGTAGAAAGAGAAGTGGAGGCCCCGCTGCACAACTGAGCAAAAAGATAAGTACATTAGAGCAGGGGTGTCCAGTTTTTATTGGCCTGCAGCAAATTCTAAAAAAATATTATTGAATATGGCCCGCACATGACACTTGACCTCAACTTCTCAGTTTCAACACTAGATGGAGCCAGTCACACTGCCACAATACAAAATTAATTATTCTGAGCTGTGCCTCAGAGCGCCTGGCTGCAAATGTCGGCTGTATTGTGGTAAGTTTGGGGGAAATAATTTATATATATATATATATATATATATATACATATATATA
>SRMA01026837.1:0-19002 GCA_007224835.1 Danionella cerebrum | reverse complement strand
TACATACATACATACATACATACATACATACATACATACATACATACATACATACATACATACATACATACATACATACATACATACATACATATTAGGGGTGTAACGGTTCACGGTATGTATTGAACCGTTTCGGTACGGCCTGTTCGGTTCGGGACACTTGCGTACCGTTTCGGTATTCGGTATTTTATTAAATGATATAAATGTATTATCAGCGCGATATTAAGCGCAGGGCAACAATGTTCCTAGGCGAGTTTCCGCACGGACGCTATTGACTGACGAGCACGAGCGCGAGAATCATATCAAAAGCGAAGGAGAAGCCAGAGCTTGAAGACCCGCTCACCTCACTACGGTCTCGTGTTTGAGAACACTTTGGCTTCTCTGTTAAAATACATAACGGGGATAGACGAGTGGATAAATGTAAAGTTGTATGCCGACATTGTTCCACGGAGATAGTTTCCGCACGGGCGCTATTGAGTGACGAGCGCGAGTAGGAAAATGACATGGCAAAAGCGAAAGGGAAGCCAGAGGTTGAAGACCCTCTCACCTCACTACGGTCTCGTGTTTGGGAACACTTTGGCTTCTCTGTTAAAATACATAACGGGGATAGACGAGTGGATACATTTAAAGTTGTATGACGACATTGTTCCACGGAGATCGGGCAGACAACACATCTAACATTTTCTACTGCTGGAGATATTATAACCAGATCTATGCTCTCTTCAGAAAATGTGGATAGGTAATCTATCCTAACTAGTTGCAGTATTTCATTTTTTATTTAAATAAAATGTGTTTTTCTTAATAAAGAGTGCAATTTATTTAAAATATCACCCAAATGTGTCACTTTTATTTATTTTATGCAAGAATTCTACTGTGTATTGGCAGCTTTTCAAAATAAAGATTATGTAAGTTCTTATTGTTTTGTACCGAACCGAATGAACCGAACCGAACTCTCCAAGACACTGTACCGAACCGAATACGATTTTAGCGTACCGTTACACCCCTAATACATATATATATATATATATATATATATATATATATATGTTGCGCTGTTTCTTTAAGAGTTTGAACTAATGAATCGGTTCCTTCAAATCGGTTCTTTTGAATCAAAATCTTTGGTCTGAGACTTCATTAGTCGCATGGCATGTTATCTTAAGAAAAGTTTAATCATTGTTTTACATATACGATTGACTTTGTTCTTTCTTGTTTTCCCAGCGTGGTAAGTTTGTTTTCATTTGTTTGTTTGCGACTTAAATTAAAAAGAGCATTGATTGTGTTAAGTACCACATGGTTATATTAACCACGTGAGGTTTGATTTATTTCCTCATTTAATTTCGTTTGTCATTTAAGTTAAAATATATATTCATTGCGTGTACTAATTGTAATTTAGCCATTTTGCTTTGTGTAAGTATTCGGTGTATGTAAAAATATGTTAAGTATGTACTTTTATGTTGTTTCAGTTGACCTCAAATAAATGACTCAATTTTGGAGTAAAGAGCGTTCAACATCAAACAATAAAACAAGAAATTACACCTTAGTGTTATCTTTATTAGTAACAATATATATATTATATGTTATTTCCTATTATATGACAACCTAAGTATCCAACCTGTGGTGATGTCATGATCAATTCCCTCCACGGACACTGAGGCATTTGAGATTGGGTTTCCTTGCAGGTCACGTACAAATCCTGCCACTCCTCTGTGAACCTGTGTAGGACACTTGAGATCAGATCTCTAATACTGGCCTACAAATCACCACACAAAAAGCTCATTTCCTGCCAGCACTCCCAGTAAAAGCAAAAATGCACCTGCTCCATGTAGTTCACCAGAGAGTTGCGGTTCTGCTCCCAATACTGCCTGAGGGTGTCTTCAGGAGGAAACTTGTCACAGCTCAGCTCCAGTGTAATCTCGAAACAGTTACTGCTCAGGTAGTTGAAGTCTTGCATGCCTGAAACAAAAAGATGAAGATCTGAGGCCATTACACGTTTATAAAAATCACTTAAAATGTACAGTACTGTGCGAAAGTTAACAAATGTAAAAGCTCTAAAAGTGTTATTCATAATTTTCATCAATGAACAAAATGGAGTTAAATGAAACAAAAAAACAGCAGAAAATCAGAAAATGAAAAAACAGAAGTACTTATTTGCACTGAAGAGAGTTCTTTTAGATTTTGAATGTTTTGGTTGTCCTGCAAACCAATAAGTTTGTAGCAAATCCTACGCCTCCCTGATGGTATTGCATGATGGATGAGTATTTCTCAGGATTGAGAACACTATTAATCCTGAACAATCTCCAACTCCATTTATAGAATTTAGCCCCAAACATTCAAGGAATTTTGAAGGGTAAAAGCTGGATGTGTCTTGCTTCTGCTGCACAGATTTCTTTGGCTGACCACTGTGTCTACAAAGCACATCTTGAAATCGCTGTCTGGTCAACACCTTTTCAGTGCAGTAGAACTACCTTGTATCTTGTTGCTGTGTTCAATCATTTCCAAAGAAACTGTCTCAACCTCATCTTGGTAGCAGAGTTTAGCTGGTTTTTAGTATAAAAAGGGTGCTAAATTTGTTTGATGTCACGGCAAAACCAGCTTTAATCAAATGTGAATGGATTTGCATTGAATTTCTTTCTGCAAAGCAACACGTATGTTCTTCCAGCGCAGTTACTATCCATCTGCAATAATCCCCAGATGACCATGCGATCTTCCAGGAAAGCATTGGGCTGGAAGCTGGAGTGTGACTGCAGGGATTTGACTGAGCACAGGAACCAATTTATCCCAGTAATGCTCTTCTACAGCTGCCAGGACCTCCCAGTGATCCCCTAGATACTTTCCTAAAAACACTAACAGCTATTTACAGCACCGCCATGCTTATTTATTTCTTAAGACTATAGACTGAACAGAAGGTTCTGAGGAATCACTTGAACATCCATCAATGTGATATTTTTTCAAAATATTTTTTTTATTAACCAAAGAAAAGTCATTCAAGTATAAACGTGTCATGCATAAATGAATAACATTTGTTTGCAGATGACATTGTGATCTGTAGTGAGAGCAGAGAGCAGGTGGAGGAAAACCTGGAAAGGTGGAGGTCAGCTCTAGAAAGAAGAGGAATGAAAGTGAGTCGCAGTAAGACAGAATACATGTGTTTGAACGAGAGGGAGGGAAATAGAACAGTGAGGTTACAGGGGGCTGAGGTCAAGAAGGTGCAGGAGTTTAGGTATTTGGGGTCCAGTGTGACGGAGAGTGTGGAAAAGAGGTGAAGAGACGAGTGCAGGCAGGTTGGAGTGGGTGGAGAAAAGTGTCAGGGGTGTTGTGTGACAGAAGAGTGTCAGCAAGAATCAAAGGAAAGGTGTACAGAACAGTAGTGAGAGCAGCTATGATGTATGGGTTGGAGACTGTGGCAGTGAGGAAGAGACAAGAGGCAGAGCTGGAAGTAGCAGAGATGAGGATGTTGAGGTTCAGTTTAGGAGTGACGAGGATGGACAAGATTAGGAACGAGCACATCAGAGGGACAGCTCAGGTTGGTTGTTTTTGGAGATAAAGTCAGAGAGGCCAGGTTGAGATGGTTTGGACATGTGCAGAGGAGGGATAGTGGTTATATTGGTAGAAGGATGTTGGAGATGGAGCTGCCAGGCAAGAGATCAAGATGAAGGCCAAAGACAAGATATATGGATGTTCTGAAAGAGGACATGAAGTTAGTTGGTGCAAGAGTAGAGGATACTGAGGACAGAGTTGGGTGGAAAAGGATGATTCGCTGTGGTGACAACTAAACTGGGAACAGCCGAAAGGAGAAGAAGAAGAAGAAGAAGAAGAAGAAGAAGCATAAATAAATAACATTATCTAAAGAGGATGTAAAATGAGCCGAATAACTCATGACACTTCTGCGATATATGCGTTGCTTTTAAATTACAGTATTTCTAGTAATGAATTATAGTTTGGGGGTGACATGCACAACACTGATTACTGTACCTCCAGGCACACTGTACCAGGCTCCTCCATTAGTGATGCCCTCTTTGAAGCTGGAGTCATCATCGTTCTTGCGGCATGGAGGTCGGTTCGGGTCAGACATCACTGGGTTATAGCTGGAGTAGGCCTTTGCCAGAGATTTGAAAACCAGATCATCTGGACTAGCACTGTATTCGTGGGTGGAGCCTGGTGCAACAAACAGAAACAAGACAATACTCTTATTTTTGAAAAAAAAATATATATATTTATAATATTTTACTTGTCTTTGTTTAAGTCTCAGCTCAGGTACACATCTGTAAACTAAGCAGCCTGAACAGTGTTCAAAATTATAATTATTCCAAATCATTTCAAAGTGCAGAAACCAGTGATTACCTACAGCACAACAAAAGAAGATTTGATCAGAAAGTGGTAAATGCAAATACGAAGGATGGCAGTTGGACAAGATAAATGTCAAAATGCCTATAACACCTATAATCATTAAATGTTATGTTGGATTAGATCTACAAACCATCATACATTGCTGTATATTTGGTTAGTATTTTTGGTTTCTAATAGAGTTTTGTTTAAAAATGAAAAAGAAAAGAAATCATGGTAGATAGTTCTGCCTGTTGAAGTTGGCATGGACGCGTAAGAGTCAAATAACAAACTGCATGATGTGCAAAATAACCAGACAAAGTAATTATTCAATCAAGACTAACCGGTGACAATAAACTCAAACAGGTGAAAACAATTTTGTTGTCTTCATCTCCCTGCATCGCAGGGGGGAGCTATGTAGCCTGGGAGGAGCCGAGAGGACCAATGAGTACAGGAGTCAAGGTTCCAGAAGGGGTGCAGGGTGGAGTAGATGTTCTGGGATCCGTTCAGGAGCAAGGACCGTTGTGCTGATGGGCTCACTCAGCAACATCTACACTGATCAGACGGGGAGCCGGTGTGACTAAATGGCAACGCATCTGACAGTGTGAAGCGAGAATTTCCCGCCTAAACAGTGCAATTTTGGATTCCGCTCAGACAGACAGTTCCGCTTGGAGGATCTTTGACCTGTGATAGCGCATCACGTTATGCGACTTGAGCTACCAGATGTGTCACATGCATGAGTTTTTGATGACTCAATATGACTTATCTATACATTTTTAGGATGTGAGTATTCCTGGGTTTTATAGTGTTTTCTTACATTTTTAACCTCTTAAGCCCTGAGGCCTATTATCCGAAAATCCTATACTTTTACGTTTTAAGGCATTTCTCAGGTCTAAACTGCAAATCTTGGTATCAAAATGAAGATAGGTTATTGGGGAGTGGTGTGGATGAGTTAATTTGACAGTCAAGAACACAGGGTAAGAGTAATTGATGTTGGAATGGCCAAAAAATGAACTCCGCCTAAAAAAAACACGTTTCCCCCAATATCTCCTTATTTTACTTATAACGAAGCAAATAAACACAATCAATTGTAACCACTACATGTCAAGGACATCTGTAGCAAGTTTGGTGTCCATACTACAAGAAACTAATATTCTGTACAGGTTTTGACAGAACAAAGTTCAGGCATAATCCATGTTGGCACAGTTTTGCACAATTTGGCACAATAATTGAAATATGGAAAAAATCTTGTCCAAAGCTTCAGCTACGTTCATAGTCTTCTCTTCTTGCTTACGGGACATGATTTAAGCAAAGAAACCTCCTTAAGAAACGCTGTAAAAGGGGGGTGGAAGCCCATTTACGCCCTCTTCATGCGCTTTTGGGAACATTTCTTTCACAGTACTCCCTACGTTCGAGATTCTGCGTGTCCCTACCGCTCGAAAATCTGTCCAATCCGGGAGCTCTATACATCGTTTAAAAGCTTTGAATCTGGAGAAGCCATTTTGAGACGGACAGCATCGCAGACGAATCACACAACGCGCAGCTTGGAGAGACCCGCTCTTACGCACGGGGAGTGATTCCATATTTGAATCAGTAAGACAAGATTTACATGCTTGCTTGGTTTTTGCTGGCGTTTTTTCGGGGAACTTTCGCTCCCTGCTCTGAAATACTTTGCGCCATGTAAATGAGTTGCATATCACTGGATTCAGCTGGTTGTTCGCTTTCATTTGATGCCATGGTTTTGGTGTTTCCGTTTATATAGTGGATACATATCGCACATAAACCAAAACGTGGTCATGAATTATACTCCGGATATGTTGTTGTTTATTTGCATGGCGTTCGAGCTGTGGTTAACGGATATGGAATTGAATTAGATACGTTTTTAGAGGAGTTTCCGCTGAACACAACAGTATTTAATATGTGTGGGTTATTCTCAGGGTTCGTGAGCTATGAGTGAAAATGTAACGCACAAGGGGGCAAGTCCCCGGTACCGGGGACTCTCGGGCTTAAGAGGTTAAGGGATTCCCAGAAATCCCACATAGGACTGTAATCAGGGGCTTAAGACAGGCGGACTCTGACTTCCGAGACCTGTGAAAAAAATACTATCCATAGGTGGGTCTGGGTACTTAAAACTGGATTATATAATCTGTGAGGGATTATCGATTCTGCGGAGGCTGGCCGAGAATTATTCTGGTGATTGTAGTGGTGATAATAACCCCATAAACTCTCTCTCTCTCTCTGCCAGTGCCTTTATGAAATTAAAAACTCAGTTAAATAATCAGAAAAATTGAAGTCCTTGCATTTGTAAATAAGGATGATGTACTAAACGTGAATGCCTACTTCATCTCTACTATAAATCAGGGCAGGAAACTTCTGGTGATTCTGGAACCCAACCTTAGATTCAATGGTCATGTCAGAGGAATAACTAAATTAGCTCATTACCATCTTAGAAACATTGCAAGGATAAGATACTTTGTAGTTCCTGTTTTCAACAGCAGCAGACTGGACTACTGTAATGGTCTCCTAACTGGTCATCCCCAAAACACCATTAGACAGCTACAGCTTCTTCAGAATGCGGCTGCAAGGATCCTGACCAGAGCTATAAGGTCAGAGCACCAACATCCTAACACTGCTGTCCTCATGCGTTTCTCTACTTTAATTTTTTTTATGTGAATGAATATGTCAACTATCTTTCCGGGCAGGTGTGTTCTATTTCCATTGTCTCTGTAAAGCACTTGGACTTACTTTGAAGCACTTGCCTCGCCTTTAATAATGTTATGTTTAAATTTTTATTTGCGTCTGCTCCTCACCACTTCGTGTCTCATCATATGGATAGTTGGCCACCACGTCTCCTCCATGCAGATTGGCTGACAATACAAAAGGAATGTCCATAATCCAGTGAATGACCGCCTTGGTCTCTGGTGCGAGCTGAAACGACCAAACATGAAATGATTCACTTTAATAGACTAGAAAACACTGGTGTAAACCACAGCAGCTCAAGCGCACTTGTACCTTGGTGTTTTCATCCACAGCTTTCTTCATGTTGTTCATTAGATGGTTGTTGGCCCCGCCCTCTTTCTCGTTCATGTAGACGATGCGGTCAAGATCTGGAAAGTTACGGTTCAGGTCGATGCCTTGAGCATTGCTACGGCCAACAAACCAGTCCTTCATCTCACCAGGCTGCACAGATACATATCAAGATAATAAGTCGAAGCTCGTTCTTAGAAAGATTCCTCCTGACTGTTTCTCTTTCCAAAGGTTACAGTTCCTTGTTTTTCCCTGTTCTTGAAGCTTTGTGTCTTTTTGCTGTGAGGTCTCCTCTCCTCTACTGTTTATTTAAATTAATTTTGTGCGAATGAATGTGGACACGATAATGAGCTTTTCTACAACATAGAAATATTGGAAAAACAGGCTAATAGTTTAATATGAAACAAAATAATTATCACAGTCTGTCTCTTGGTCGCTCTCTCTTTCTACACTTGCGAGAAATCACTGCAAGGATTGTGCACTTTTTTTAGTTGCGATCCGTTTGTTCAGCAGTTCCGGAAAGAAAGGTGTGTGTTTTTAGAACAATATTTATAGATATTTCTATTTTGGAGTCCCACAAATACATATTTTCTCCGACACATATCTGAGAATCCTCCCGCCCGTGAACACACCCCCATCCATTTGTTTTCGTGTTGGTTAAAGCAGAAGTACGTTCACATCACTATGTTCTGGCGAAACTCATTAGAAGATACGAGCGCTGGGAGCTCAGTGCTCCTTACGAGACTTTTTACGCTGAACTCATACTGCTCTTGATTGATAAAATTAGGTTATGATTTTTCCTACTCTTGTCTCACATACCCCGTCACCAGTTTTGGAATCACTGGTTTAGAAGATAAATTAATTGTATTAAAAAAATATATTTTCACTTGTAATTTCACGTGTAATTACTTTAAAATAACGCGTTTCACCCAACACTGTTTTTCAAAATAATTTGACAAAAAAATTGCTTCCATAAACATCCAACAGAACTGAATGATTTGTAGAGGAAATCTCTTGAGTAACATATGTTGTAGATACTACGAGAAATGCCAGAGGAACCCTGAATATAACCCACACCAGATATTAACATTCCCCTAAGTAACTTAATGTTTTTTACAATATAGAACATGGCAAACTTTGCAGTAGTTAATACATCCAGCTTTGAATCAAAGTAAGTGTCGAGAAGCTGAAGCAGTGATGAAGTGAAGCTGTTAAATATTGCTTTTATTTCCCATTAACAAACATGAGAGTAAACTATAAAAGACCTTGTGACCTCTTAAAATGTCACAGTGTAGCTTGTGAAAGAGCAGGCTGCGAAAGGATGTGGCATGCCACTGTACAGGGTTATGAAATCAGAGCCTTGCATTCAGACAATGCCATTCTACTAAAGAGGCATAAACTTGCAAATGTAAAAAAAAGTATTTAAAGAATACTTCCCTCCATTGAAAAATAAAACCCTCAAGAATATTTTACTTGTAAACATCCAAAAAGATTTAGAAGGTGATCCTTTTGGTAGTTACATAAAGTGTTGTAGTAATTTTGGTACAGCTGCAACTTTGAAATCAATTGGAGAGAGATGCTGAACTTAGGAGAGTTGGCTTGAAAAGCAGGCTTTGATATTTTAACAGCTAGTGATGGTACATAACCCACACAATGGAAATGCTGACTTTTCAATGGGAAGCAAAATCATGAAGAATTGCTGCTCTGCTTACTACATTTCTAATTCAATTTTAATCCAGAATAAAATTCATATTGTGATGACCGGCGTCACCAAGACAGATTCTAATTGAACCATTTTTCATTTTTATTTATTGTTAAATACCCAGTACACAGCTTCTGGGTACAGATTTCAAAATCATATTCATTGTCAACCTGAATAGAAAACAGAATGCTGCACATATTTATGGTGTTAGGTACGGCCAGAAAAATCAGCCAGTTCGGCATCAGCTTAGAGAAGATGTCCAGCTGTTAAAGTGATGGGAAGTTCGGATGTTTTCAAAGATTTGGCTTTTTTGGCTCAGCTCTCTTATGGCTCCCAAATGGCTCTTTATGTAGTATCCCTCAGAGCTTTCTATTTTAGCCACAATTTTTTAATCGTGAAGGTTTTGTGTATTGGTACGCAACTTGAGCGACAATTCCTTACTTTTCATATTTAGAATTTTGATAAAACTTTAATTAATCAATTGAACACAGCCACAGCAAACAAATCAAATTCTAAATAAAGGGAAAAGTCTTCACATATACTGTAAACACAACATCTTTGCACTCTCCAACATCACTGAAGCGCAGCCAGATGCTGCTTCTTTTTTGTTTTTCACAATTTTATTTCACTTTCTCCCAATGGGCCATCATTTAATGCCCCCGCCTCTCTCTGTCGCTCTGTGTACCCCTACACTCGCTATCTTTAAAACATGCTCACTCTTTCCTTAACATAATGGTATGATCCTAGTGGGCCCTCCCATGTGATTAGCTGCATGGAATGAAGCCCGGCTCTACATACGGCAAAAGATTTGACTCTCCCCGACAGGAATTGCCAGGTATAAATAGCAAAAATGTATTTGCCAAGTAGCTAACATGACATACATAATTTTATATTTTTAATTTTCAAGTAAACATAGAAAATGATAACATTTGTTGACGTTGATCTTTTTATTTTTTTTGCCATTTCATACAATCAGCTTATCTCCATCTGATTAATGCATTGTTTTGGTTTAACCTCTTAAGCCCTGAGGCCTATTTTCCGAAAATCCTATACTTTTACTTTTTAAGGCATTTCTCAGCTTTTACAAGGCCTAAACTGCAAATCTTGGTATCAAAATGAAGATAGGTTCTTGGGGAGTGGTGTGGATGAGTTAATTTGACAGTCAAGAACACAGGGTAAGAGTAATTGATGTTGGAATGGCCAAAAAATGAACTCCACCTAAAAAAAAAAACACATGTTTCCTCCAATATCTCCTTATTTTACTTATAGCGAAGCAAATAAACACAATCAATTGTAACCACTACATGTCAAGAACATCTGTAGCAAGTTTGGTATTCATACTACAAGAAACTAATATTCTGTAAAGGTTTTGATTGAACAAAGTTCGGGCGTAATCCATGTTGGCACAGTTTGGCACAATTTGGCAAAATCACGTCACGTTTCTTCAATCCTTAAATCTACACATTGTTATTGTAATAAATGATAATAAAACAGAATAAAACACAAGTAAAATATGTAATATGAACACAAAACCTTACCTTGAGTGAAGCGATGTGTCGGAGAAGGTGAAATGGTTGGAAGAAAACATTACGGCACTACGTATGAAAGTTAACTTTCTCCAGATATTTCACGAATTACTAACACCAACACGGTTTCAAGCACAAGCACAGACAGATGGAGAGACGCTTCTGAGAACGCGTCACTGTGTTTCTCTAACTTGCGCTACAGAACAGAAATTTCTTTTACGACACCTTGACACTAACATTTGTTATAGCACATTATTGGTAAATTATACATAATGATTCGCTGTGTTGTTGAAGTGTTTTGAAGCGTATCAGACCCTTTTTGCATTGGGAGATAGAAGCACCAGTACTCGGAAGCGCATGCAGCTCAACGTCCGACTAAACAAGTGGATTACAGAGCAGAACAGCTTGTGGTTGTTCGTATCTAGAATTTTTCTTCACATCTTGAAGCAAAAAATTTCCGCGAGACCTTACGTATCTCAAACATTTCGTAACTCGAAGCATTCGTTTCTCGGGGTACCACTGTATCTCATATGCAAGAATCAATGAATGAAGAACTATATGAAGGCTAGACTCTTTCTTTACTTAGTGTAGTCTTTTAATGTTTCTATTTATGATTCTGTTCACTATAAACTGTTGCATAAAATGTTGTGTTTTGTGTAGTGTTCATGTTTGTTGACCTGTGAAGCAGCTTTCTCGAAGCCATCAGGATTCATGGAGGGCATGATGTGAATTCGTGTGGAGTGGACGAGGTCGATGATGGTGTCGTTGCCTTCCTGATATTCATTGCACAGGTACTGTGCCAGGTAAATAAGCAGCTCCCGGCCCACCGCCTCATTCCCGTGCATGTTCCCGATGTACTTGAACTCTGGCTCACCTGTAACAGAACCCACACACACACAGAAAACATGGTTAAAGCCATGATAATGCCACATTTAGCGAAGGCAGAGAGAACCAAATGTTATGTCTTTGTGACTGATCTAAGGAAAAAAGTCAGAGGAAAAAAGATTTTCACTTTTTGTGCTGTGTCAAGGATAAAAAATGTAACATTTTCCTGAGGAATACTATACCCAACATTTTCACACGTTTTGTCTAGATTTTGTGTAGTTTGTGTTTTTTTGTAGCCTGTTCAAGGCTTTCCGGTGACCTTCCAGGAAGGAGTTTGCATGTTCTCCCCGTGATTGCATGGGTTCACTCAGTTAAATGCAGAATTATTCATTCATTCATTTTCCTGCCTGCTTATTTCCTTTTGGAGTCACAGGAGTCTGCTGGTGGCTAACTCCAGCTCACATCAAGCGAGAGGCACCCCTGACAGGTCACCAGTCCATCACTGGTCAACACACACGATCTCTCACACATTCACACCTAAGGGGAATTTAGGTTATTTAATTAATCTAACCGCGTGTTGTTGTGGGGGAAACCGAAGGAAACTGTTAGCGAAATGTTACCCTTTCAATATTTCAATACTTTTAGACTCTAAAGACTTTAAAGATTGAAATTTATTGATGCATTAGGATAAACAGAAAAGAAGTTTAGTCACCTCGACGCCCAAGGGGCACTTGAACATTCTCTCTCCTGTCAGACATTGGTCCAAGAGAGGCCAGAAGATCAAATACAACTGCTTACAAGCTGTCTTCAGACAGAAAACACGTAACTTCATGAGTCACAGAGGCACGCTAGCACGTCATATTTTTAGAGAAACTCGCTAAGATTATTTAGTATCATCGTTGATATTAATATTGTTTGCAGGGCTTGCAATTTTCTATCACAAAACCCACACATGCACAGGGAGCACAAGTAAACTCCTTCCAGGAAGGCCTTCTAACTGGAAGCCCACAGTGTTGTCATGTGTTGTGATGGACTGGTGACCTGTCCATTGTACAACTGTCCATTGTGTACTCCCGCCTCTTGCCTGAAGTGCATTGGATATAGGCACCAGCAGACCCGGTAAGAAGACAAATGACGGAGTGAATGAATAAATCGATTATTGAAATAAAGTGAGTTGCAGTCTTCCTGTTCCTTTCATTCTGTCCTGTTCCTAATATTTTGTCCTGTTTTCCGCTTGTGGTCTGCCTTCACTTTCTCGCTAGCCTTCATTCCCTGCACCTGTCTCTCCTTTTGGCTTTCGTTATGTCTCTCTATTTAGTCTTGTCTTTCACCTCACTGGGTGAAAAAACGTTTTGTGTGTCAAACGTTCACTGCTTCTGAGCAGGGTTATACTCTGCGGAAGATCATAACAAACTATGTTAGTAAGGCATTCTCTACCAAAGGGCTTTTCTGTTGTTGATTTAATTTTTACTTCTATAAATATATCCATTCTGAATGCTGCATTTGGGTGCTAACATTACTCCAACACCAACAGCCCTAGTTCTTCCAGCATAAACGTCATATCGTGGTGACAGGATTCTGATTGGTGAGGAGTTGCGGTGATGTCATCTATTGCTGTTATGTGTGTTCTATTTGGCTTATTAGTCTGGATCATCCAGTGTGCCTTTGTTCTCATGTGTTAATTGTGTGTGTTGTAGATGCACGATTCTTCAGATCTAAGCAGATCATATTTATCTCATTTGGTATCTTACACCTCATTCTTGTATTATTACAAACACTGCTCAGGTCAGGTATAATGCCTTTAGCGCTCTGCAGAACCTGCTCTGCTTTCACACAATGGCCTGACCCATTTAAACCCTCCCTAGTATATTCATGCACAAAGTCAAACACATCCAGAGCAAACACAAACTGCATCCCTCAGGTAACAATGCACCAGCCACCAGTGACCTGGAAAGAACACTTTGGGAACTTCAAATATTGCGCCCTCACAACACTGACCTTAAACAACAATGTGAACAAATTCACAAGCAGCAAATCACGTTGAGCTGATGAGTTCATACACTGTATGCTTCTTGTCAAGGGCAAGTGATCAGTTTGGGCTATTTCCATTAGGCAGTCCAGTTGATTACACCAGTTCAGCAAGAAAACCATTGCTGTTTGAGGCATGCTCACAGATCGCAAGCAGATGTGGTTTACAGCAGGGGTCCTTGCAGGCATTTGCCTCTTTTACAAATCTATTCTCCTGAAATCTTCTACATCTCACAATTAAACAGCAGCATATGTGGACTTACTCTACTGTGTGGAAGTTCTAAATATAGACGCGTAGCGCTGTCACATTTACAACCCATCTTTGAAGTCGCTACTATTTCAAAAGGAAACTCCTGCAAAACTCTTTCACAGATGTTGAACCCAAAGCAAAGTATTCCCAGCCCCTTCCACAGGAAATGTGCTTCTGTATGGGGAAATCTGCACGAGGTGAGTGAAGGGGATCTGCAAGAGACACTGTTGTTGTAGTTCTCTGTATTTATTTAGAATATTTCACAATACTCTCTCACATCTCGTTTATTAAGACAGTTATAATTTTTTACATTACACTCGTTTTATACTTTGTTAATATCTGGTAAAAAACATCAAATGAATAGTGTCTGAATAGTGTATTACTGACTGTAAGAATCCAAAATTTAAGACTAGTTCACAGTTGCATTTTTGAGTTATTTCATCTTGAATGTGGATTTTTTTGGGGAGGAAAAACACATTTAGTGTTAGGTAAACGTCAAAAGTGTGTTGGCTACACTTTAATGTTCCGTTTCTCTTGTGGATGCATTCAACAACTCTCTACATTCATTTTAGTAAGTATGTTTGACTGTCAGAATCCAAAATTTTATATTATTTTTCTGTAGCATTTTTGAGTTATTCTATCTTAAACTTGGTATTTTTGTATTTTGAATTGTCATCATCAAAGAAGAGTTTCTCAATAGAGCAGATCTCACGTGAAGGGGCACTAAACACACTCTCCTTGTAATTGTATTATTCACAGTTGGGTTTTGTGTATTTGCTTTCTATTTTCTATTTGTGAGTTTTGTCATCAGCTGTTTCAGTGAAGTGATAAACCATCAGTCAACAGATAAAAGGATCAAATTACACATTTTAAGGCTCAGCTCAGCCATGACATCATTTATCTCCCTCTCTCTATCTCTCTCTTCATAAAAAACACCATGAGCTGCATCATATTTCTCCTGTCTCTATATCTCTGTATCCCATCTCTCCATTCCTCTTTGTTCCTTCACCTTGTTACAAAGGAAATCGATGTCAGTGCAAAGGAAACTGTGAAAGGGGACCTGTTCACCTCACCGAGGACATTACTTTGACAAGACAAATATTAAGACTGTGGGTCTTTGAATTTGACGCCATGTCCCGTCCCCATTTAGAGGTTAGTCGTAAAATATCACACAGATTATAAATGACAATTGTTTTTACATTTTGAAAGCATAAAAAGATCTGAGTATGCTGAGTTTTGCATGAGAGGGTGCACGGCAAAACCATAAGCATCTCAAGGCAGAGGAAACGTTATGTTTTCCAATATTCAAATATTCAAAGACGGTTTTTTCAATAAATGTTGCATTCTACAGTTTCTAACACTTATATAGCTAATCTAGAGGGGTCAAAAAGGATTTAAATCGGACTTATATCTATCATGGGTACCTTTTTAATGGTTAATGGGGCAGTCACACTATGAAAAAAATTCCATTGACTTGAATGAGGTCGCATGTGGCGATTCTAAAGCAGAAGGTCCCGTCTACGGGTGGGATTCCAGATTATGCTCCTAAATCTTCAGCTGGGAAATTTTAAAATGAAATAAGATTACTGTGATGGAAGGATTCTGTTCTCTCCCCTCAAGAGACGAAGTTTTCTGAGATCTCAGGGTGATGAGGAAAGAGACATGACAGGGGGATCTTGCATCAACCAGTCACAAATTTATTGTCAGTTTCTTCAGGGTATTTATGCATTTCAGATCAGTGGGTTCCGCTTTTATGAGAGGGGGGACAGGTGACATCATGTACTAATACGCAAGAAATGCTGACTTCAGCTTTCAGGAGCGGTGGGGGTGAGTGAGCTTTTTGAACTCAGGTCAGCCTGACCTTGGGCCTGTTCACTCTTGAATGCAATAGAAAGGTTTTCTGTATCTGAATGACAGCCATAATCCTGGGTTTCTATCACATTACTAAACTGCGATGGACTGGCGAACTGTCCAGGGTATCCCCGCCTTTCCCAAAAGGGAATAAGCGAGCATGAAAATGAATAAATGAATGAATACTAAACATACTATTACCAAAAAAACACTAAATAACAAAAATAACACATATTGTTATTGTATGGAATGCATGCCTTTTTTATCATTTTCATAGTTGAATATTGGACAAACTCAATAATGCTTGTGCTATACGAGTCCATTTTTCATCAAATTGAGCAGCTTATCTGTGAGGATTTATGAACTTAAGTGTGAGAGCTGAAAATAAATGGATATGATTTATTGAGCATTTGAAGCTAAACGAACTAATACTGATCATCTGACTAAACAAAGAGGCAGGCAATGACTCACATCTAATGACAATACAGACCTCACACATGGGCCGCCGGGTAAGAAAAATAATGAAATATTAATAGCCCAGAACAAGTGACAATGAAAAATAGATGGCAAATTCATTCTTTTTCCAACCATTCCCTTTTGGGGTCATGGGGGTCTGCCGGTGCCCATCTCCAGCGCACACCTGGCAGGAGGCGGGGATACACCCTGGACAGGTCGCCAGTCCATAGCAGGGCAGAATGCCAAATTATAATGGCATAATAAGATAACAGGGGTAGATAATAATGAAAAGATAATAATGAAGACCAATCAAGAGAGCACGTTAAAACGAGGGTCACATGAGGAGAAACCAGGAGAACAGAGGACTGTGCTGCCGAGAGAAACCAGGAAGGAGTGCAAGAGAAAAGATAAAGGGCACAGGAGAGCAGAGCAATGAAAATGACGAAATACATGGAACGGAAGAGGCCACGGACTGTGACATCATTGAGGAATGGTGTCATCTCTATTTTATAATATTTTATAATATTTTAAATTTAAACTTCCGGCGAAACCACGGCAGGTTCTATAGTTGTGGAGTTTCGTGGTAACTTCATCACTGCACTTTTAAGGATGGTGTTAATTGTGTTGTTCGACTGCCGAAATGGTCTGGACGTTATGATGTTACAAATTTCAGCCATTTATGACAAAGGAGCTGCACAGAATTCTCGCGCTGCAAACTGTTTAGAGATTGAGCTGATGAGTTATGCTGGTGGTGGTACGTTTGCATTGCGATGAAACCCAATCTGATAAAACTGCTTCAGATAGTGTGAAGTTTAAAGAAGATTTGCCATTACAATCCATGGATTACTTCATTATTTAACATCATTGTTTGAAATAGATTTCATCATTGTTTAGTAAATGAACCATATATTTACAATAAATTACATTTCTATTAATAACAGGTCACAGGGTGGTTCTGGGTGCTAAACCTGGATAGATTAACCTTTTCTTTTAATTGATAAATACAAACATTTTTCTGATTTATTGTGAAATGAATTATATTTTACGTTTATTTGCAGGAGAAGCCAGGGACAGGAGTAAAACAGGCATCAGCTCAGAGCAGATGTCAGCTGTTCATGGCCCCCTGCTCCATGTCTAATATTTGCATCATGTAGATATACGGCCCATTGTATCTCAGATTTTTTTGATGATTGCTAAAAGTTTTAAAACAAGACAGATGATGAGATAAAGCTCCAGCTAACAGAACTTTCCCTTCAAAAAAATGCTTATTTTGTCTAGTTTTATCATCGTATTTGTAGAAAATTGTACTTTTTTGAAATTTAAGTTATATATTTTACACAAATTTGTAGGTTTTGTCTCCTTTAATACATTTGTAAAGTGTCTAGTTATCATCTGTTTAATCTGTGTAACCGTTCTCCAATCAGTGTTAAAAGAGCTAGAAGTTTTAAACAAGGTTTATTCATTTTGAACCAGGATGTTGTCGTTGGAGAAATACAGACTCAGATATCTAACAGCATTATGTCAGAAACTAGAGTTTGTGGAAGGGCGGGTACAGGATTTTACTCTAATCCTTCTGACAAGATTATATAATAAAAATGTACTTTTTACATAACATTGAATACTATTCTTTTACAGTGACACGCCAGTCACCAGTTTCCATCCCATTGTTGACCAAAGGAGACCATTAATTATAGTTACCTCACATTAGGCACACCTCGACAGTGGAAACACACACATGTGTGAGCTGACTGTGACATCACAATGCCAGCTGGCCAACTGGGAGATGATGGATAACATTAGGGTGATTCTCCTGTCCCCAACCACACTGAAGAATCATAATAAATCATGGATCACAACGGAACATGAATTAAGTGTTGTGTGCAGAAAGACCATGTTCGCTATAAACTCAGGTCTTAATTTCACAGATTTTTAATCACTTTTCAAATTTCCTTGGTGAAATGCATTGTTTTTCAGATAATATGTGACTTCTCTATATGGAGAAACGAAATACAGCTCTGAAGTGAACCGTATTCGCAGAAGAAGAAATGTGAACATGGATGAATTTCCATCTTTGTCCATTTATTGACATTTCTACTGAGCAGGAGAACTTTTTATGATGTATGAGAGTGACTCTTTCAGACAAAAGATTGATAAATTATGATTTCGAACTCCATAATAAAGTGACTTGCACTTTATTATTAAAGTGATAAAAAAAGCAAAAAAGCATTATTGAAAAATAAAAAATTTATGTATTATATTTTAATTAATGTGTTCTTTACAGTAAATGTCAACTTAAATTCACTATTTTGATGGAGTTTTTTAAGTTTTAAAATCACCATTTTTATGTTAATATTCTTTTTTTTTTCAGGGTGACTTACATTTATCATTCAGATACAAAGAAGTGTACGAGATGCCTCTCACAATGCTCAACCACTTGTACTGTAAGAGCTGAATTTAGAAAGTTTAGCTGATGTGTATGAAGTACAGTAAGTTTGTTTTTAACAATGACTGTATGTGTGTAACATGTTTCTTGTGCCGAGCGATCAGAAAAATCATTCTGGGGAGCTGGTGATCCCATAAATAGTAATCCACCTCAGCTAAAGTATAATAGAAGCACTAAAAATACTGAAAACATTCAAAAAAAGTCGGAACAGGACTGATCAAGTACGACATTCTTAACTAGCAGTGATCTCCATTGAGACAGATACTTCTACAAACAAGTTATCAATTATTTTCTTCAGAAGGAGCTGCACATGGACTCCATAATAGTTGTTAAGATTGTTTTTTCAATCCTACAGTCAAAAAAGTACAATCCTACTTAAAAATAACACTGTTTTGGTTGGGTGAGTGGAAGTGATGTCACTTGGATTCGCTTCACTTAATCTGGATTTATTGGGTCATTCAGTCAACGTGTTCCGATATCAGTGTTTCCCTTACCATTATATTAGGGGGGCGCCCCGCCCCCCCAACGGCACCCCCCGCCCCCCTTGAAGGTCAAGTTAATTTTATTTTAT
>SRMA01026836.1:194639-247820 GCA_007224835.1 Danionella cerebrum | reverse complement strand
TATATATTTATATATATATATATTTGTTTGTTGGCCTAAGCATTCACTCGTTCTGAAAAGGGTCACTGTGGGAAAAATTTCATACCCCTTCGCAGATTCATAAAGCAAACCGCATGGAAACAGCATAAACAGATAAAGCGTTATTGGAACGATCAGGGCCCTTGTTAAAACCACATTTAAGCCATTCTGTGCAAATGCTGCATTGCCTTAGAAGACTGCAGTGTTCCACGGTGGCAAACACAGCCAGGAGGGACAACAGTTTGAAAAGTTTGTCATATTTTACCTTTATTGTCAGTTCCTCTGGAGTTCAGAAGCATTGGCATCAATTCTACTTGCGGCTTATTGCTTCCCTGACTGGCAGGCCATATTTCTGATCACACTGCTGGATAGGGAATACATTTTCATTATAAATATATGAATATAACTAATGAAATCCTACTCAAAATCAATGCAGCACCCACTCTTCATTATCATCTGTGCTCCAGCTGCAATAAACAACTAAAAACCAGCAACACGGTCCTCAGCGCTCTTTCTGCTGTGTACGGTTAATCAATGATTGGCCTTATTTGACTCAGTTTTTGTCTCGTTGATAAAGATAAGGTCACACAGACAACAGCGATTGCCACTTTTGCTGTTGAAAATGAAATGTGAAAAACTAGATAGCAGCAGGGCAATTTTTTCTTGAGTTCACAGAGCACAATTAATGGCACATCTTTTCAGGTTTAAATTCATTTCAAGTGCTGATGAAATTTGAAAAGAAGTAAAATCACACAGGCAAACACAAGAAGTGCAGGCCTGAATTCGACAACAGTGATCGTATGATGAAATGCATTGCACACTTTCCACTTCGGTGTTAGAGAACAGATTTTACATTTAGTTCCAGCTCTACACAGAACTAAGCTCTGCAATAACACAGACTAACTAGAGTTATTTTGCTGAGTGGATTTAAGCTTCACTCATGTTTTCATTTCAGCTGTAGATCTCCATTTGACGAATCTATGTACTCGGTCACACAAGTGTTTGTACTCCTGGACATTTTTGATCAATCTCTTGAAGATGTGATAGATAGCGATATTTGTTGTTTTAAAGGATGTCACTGCTCTGCAAAGTTTTGGCAGGGGCTGCATAGGGGCTGCGTCCTTGCAAAGGTACACCGGTGTATCTCAAGAATACCTTGTGATCGTCCTGTTCCAGGTACTAGAGCTTGGCATCACCACTATCACTTTACTTTCAATCTAGTAAAAAAAAAAAAATTGTGAAGTCATTTCATTTAAAAGGAAGTGAAGTTCACCATTCGGATGAATATAGGCATAAAAACCTGGTGCGGATCCGTTTTCAAATGAAATGAACATGGCAACTGCTCACAACACAAATCAGGATCCGCTGAAACCCATTATCCAGTCATCGTCAATAAACTTCGCTATAAAGGACTACAGCTCCCGTCAGCCTGTGACTGTGACCAATGTTGTTCCCACCCCGGTTACTTCCTGAACTCCATCATTTACTCCCCGTCTGCTTTGTGAGTTACTCACCTGTGCTACACTCCAGATCCAGAAGGCCTCTTTAAGACTGTTCCTATTGGCATGCAGTCTCCATTGTCGGCTTGACCTATGGTTGAGCCCACCTGTTAGCGGCCTCTCTGGCGGTGCATGCTCACCTTCGGTTACTCATGATGTATATTCACACTACTGTCGTATATATACTTTGCGAATGAGTGCTAATGCAAATCAAAAAGACAAAAATATAAAATTTTTTGCTCTTTTTGCAGTAGCATTTTTGATCTGTGATGGCATTGAGCATGCAAAGTTGATCTGTGTCTTGTTTTTTTGATTTGCAGTTATGTTGTGGGAATCAGTGGCCCATTAGTGCACACCACATATTACAAATAAAGAAATTACGCAAGTTATTTTCATCATGAGTTACGGAAATTCTCTTCCCAAGTTTACACACTGCTCTTTACACAGTACGAATGAAGCAGTCTCTGCTTCACGCTTACACTCCAGAACACAAAAAACATCTTCCTCCAATCCCTGGTTATCAGATGTTTTCCAGGAACAAAGGTCCACCTTTAGGTCTGCTAAGAGGAAATAGCGGAAATCCAACACCTTGCAACTTATCCTTGCAAGCCATCTCATCGACCATCCACCAGCTCTTACTCATCTTACTCTTTAGAATGTATTGTTTATATCCTATTGTTATCTTTCCATACACAGAATGGAAAGCTGGACTGAGACTGCTCTTCTCTCAGTGCGAGGAGGGAACCTTGGAATGATATTCAATGAGCAACTAACATTTTAAAGAGTACATACCCAAGGCAAAAAAGAATGCTCGCACACACAAATACACATAAACTGCTGTAAAATCTGTAAAAAAAAGCAGTTAGAAGGTTGCCGGTTCGAGGCTCACCGGTGACCTTCCTGGAAGGAGTTTGCATGTTCTCCCCATGCTTGCGTGGGTTTCCTCCGGGTTCTCCGCTTTCCCCCACAATCCCAAAAGCATGCGGTTAGGTTAACTGAATAATCTGTGTGAATGTGTAAGTGAATGTTGCCCTATGATGGACTGACGACCTGTCCAGGGTGTACCTCCGCCTTTCGCCCAATGTGCGTTGGAGATCTGCACCGGCAGACGCCAAAAGGGAATAAACGGGTTGTGCCATGCTAAATTAGTATTCAGCATTATGTTTGCAAAAACATGCAAGCCTCTGTTATGTTTTCCAATAGGAAATAGCTGCATGTAATCATGTAAGTGCTGTAAGCCACAACAGCAACACTACAACCTTGCTCCGTCCTCCATTACTTTGGTCTTTGTAAACAAAGAATACACTGAACAGTGACGCCAAGCACAAGATGTGACGCCAATGCCAATGCCCACTTTCAACATCCAGGAAAACCCATTTTCTCTGTCCACACGTAAACAGATGTGACCTTGGCCACATAGAAATAAACTATATTAACCTTTATTCGTTAATATAGGTTGTGATATAAGTTTTCAATATGTTACAAATATAAAATTGGCTGTTTTCCTAAATTCTATTTTCAAACATGTACCCATTTGTCCGTGGCTTTTTATAAATTATATGGAAGAACTTGGCAATTAACCTAATCTGATTTTTTTTCAACATAAATTACATGGTTTCCAGGGGAGGTGCAAAGCTATATAGCTTTGTACAGAAGCTTTCTACACTATTTTTCTTTGTGTTCTGTGGCTCTCTCTTTAGTTGAAAATGGCTCTAAGCAAAGTTTTTCTGTCAGTGAGATTTTGTCACAGGTTTTTGACAATGAAAGTGACGTAGAGGAGAATGTGTCTGAGGCTGAGGATAATCTTGAAGAGGACCCTGATTATGAGGCATCCTCCTCAGATGAAAATGAAACTCCTAGTGTTGAGCCTCCTGTTGTCCCTCAACCACCAGCTGACACATCACCTTCCAAAAATGGAAAATTATTATGGTTCCGTTCCCCTCTTGAAAATAGTTCTTAGAGGCCAGAGCCCTGCAGAGTTTACTTCCAACCCCGCTCAGAGAGACCCAGACCTGAAGCTTACAAACAGCTTAAAGGATCTAACAAGCTGCATCAGGTGTGTTAATTTGAGGTTGGAGCTAAACTCTGGCCCTCCAAGAACTGAGTTTGACACCCCTGATCTATGGGGACTGCTGGTAAAACTTGATGTGACTGATTTACAGCCTCCATTGGTTTGATCATTGTGGCAGTAATGCACAAATTGTTTGAAACAGTTTTTTTGTGTGATATTGTTCCAGTTCCAACAATGTTTCCAATTGTTAATATTTTCATATGTTAGAAATAACAAAAATATATTCCAACAATATGTATACAACTTTTTCATTCATTCATTTTCATATCCGCTTCTTCCCTTTCGGGGTCACGGGGGTCTGCCGGTGCCTATCTCCAGCACACATTGGGCGAGAGGCAGGGGTACACCCTGGACAGGTCGGCAGTCCATCGCAGGGCAACATTCATTCACACATTCACACCCTAAGGGGAATTTAGATTAGTCAATTGACCTATTCGCATGTTTTTGGGATTGTGGGGGAAACCGGAGTACCCGGAGGAAACCCACGCAAGCACAGGGAGAACATGCAAACTCCTTCCAGGAAGGTCACCGGTGAGCCTCAAACCGATAACCTTCTAACTGGAAGGCCACAGTGCTACCCATGCCACCATGCCGCCCTGTATATAACTTATGAAACTAAAATATACATTGTTTTAGGTAAAACAGTGAGTTTTCATAGAGATTTATGAATTTGTCTACTGTAATGCAGTAGATAATCTGTATGTGTAAAGAGCAGGGAGTGGGTGTGTGCGTGGGTGTGGTTGGGAGGTGGTGTAATTCAGAGTGTTAAGAAGTCAACAAAGACATCAATTACCCGACACCAACCTTTTAGCACAAAACAATCATATTCTGGAGGTTTTACAATGTACTTTATTAATCCCTTTGGGAGGGTCCCTCAAGGAAATTGATTGTACCCCAGTGAAAAAAAAAAACGTAAAACTTGACTTAACCGCCACAAAATGGAACATTGCAATTTTTTTACTCTACATTTCAAACTCAACCTACAAAGTTTGCTCAAAGCACAATTACAAGATCTGAAGCATGGCTGAAAAGATAAAAACAGATAAAACACAACTTTTTACCTCGGGGGGGATTTGGAGAATGATCCCATGTCAAAAGTGGAGTGTTCCATTAACCTGAATTAAACCCAAAGGCTAACGCATGAATAAAGCATTCAAATAATTCATGAAAAAAAATTTTCAAAGATTTCTCAGACAACATCTCAAATTCAAAATATCTTGAACAACTTCAGTACGAATAAATGATAGATTTAAAAGCACATGCTATGAAGAGCTTAATAAGAATAGTTTATTTTCACTGGGGAAGTGGGATCTTAAAACATGCCCCATTACTGTTTGCCCTCCAGCTGCTTTACTCAGATATTTATATTTAGAGATGTCAGCATTAGCAGAGTGCTTTTCGCCGACTGGCGTTCCCAAACTCATTCCATCTGCGACAGGATTATCCAGGTGTTTAGAGTTCACACGGACACAATCGCGGTGGTTCATGAAGCAAACTCTCACATCTGCATTTCCTGCTGTTAAAAGCTCTTGAGCCCAGTAGTTAGCAAAGGCTAATAATTCTCCCGCTGCCACTCCGGGGGTATTTCACTGCGGCTGTTTATCACCGAACACATGCAGCATCTCAGCATAAATATTATTCCGACCTGTAGATTCAATTTGTGGTGCTGAGCTGACGTATTTAATTTTCCACGGCTGTCAAGTGCATTAAAGTGTAAAGATGAAAATCACCAAGACAGCAAAGCACTTCCAGCAGAAGAAGTCCACTTCCTGTAGAGTTTTGTGAGTATTTTTCTTTTTCTTTTACAGCTGCTTTTTGAATAAATGGAGGTGACAGCTTTGTCCATGTGTGTGTCCGTGTGAGGGTAGTTCACACCAATCATGGCAGCCAGTGATGCCATACGGAGGGGATGTGCATTTCCATTTTTGAAACTGAGGCTGACCCTCACGTACAAGGTTGCACATTGTGTGCGTTTGTGTGTGTGTATGGGTTTGCAAGGACCTTGGACGTGTGAGGTCGATGGTGTGAAGGTCACTGTACAAAGTGTGAGACAATCTGTGATGCTTCATAATCTATTTCCTCCTTATTCCTGCTCCCGATGCCACTATTCACACATATACCTGTTAACTTGTAATTGCAGAGGAGGGAGCCAAACATTTTGAGATGCGAATACTATTACCTTGAAATCACACTTGACATTTCAATGCTGTCAAGATTTCTGTTTGAAACCGTCTCTCTCAAAGGCTACAGAGTGAACACAAACAATAGTGAATAAAAAGAGAAATCCACTTGGCTGTAGTGCTTTTGCAGCAAACTATTCATTCTGAGATCCACAGCAGAACAGTCTTGTTAGAGAACGTGACACATCACCCTCCACAGGCTGAAAAATGGGAAAAATATTTGTCAAGATCAAAGATCGGCATGTTATAATTCATGACACCAGGGGCGGTGACATGCTTTGGCTTAATGATCAAAGGCATCCGAGCAGAAGCGTATCAGACAGGCGGCAAGCCAAACAATGAAGCCCAACGCCTCATCGTATTACATTCTGCTGACAGACCAGGTTAGCATAAGGCTAATCAAACGCCCCCATTACCAACTCAGATTCTGAATTGCCTCAAGCATGCTTAGCATGAGGCTTCGTTGACACACAGCTTCATTGCTTGGAACAATGGCAGTGTGTAGAGAATGTTAAATGGATCAGCGAGGCTCAGGAATATAGTCACAATACAAGCTTAATGAAATTTATTTATCAGCTTTATTTATCTCCCAAACGCATGTGTGAATCCATGCAGGCCGACATTGAACATGAAGAGTTTTGTATAATGTCAGGGGGATTCTGTTGGATGGTGGTCATTATATAGAAAAATACAGATGAAAACAGCTTAAGAAATACTAGGTTCCTTTTATTCAAGGTTTACATTACAAAGACATTATAAAATAAAAAGCATTCGCACTTCTGTCGAAGCCACTGACCCCAAGTCTCTGCAAGCAGCGGCGCCAATCACTGAATGAATCAAATCAGCTATTGTTTAATTTTGATCTCAAATGTAATGTTTAGGCTGCAAAAAGAAAAAAAAAGGTTATTAGTTTTTACACTTATTAGTATTACAAGAGTTATGACATAATTTGCAAGGTAATTCAAATTATAACGTGAGAAACTCCACAATCATCTTTCAGTTTCAGTGCCATCTAGTGTTGAAAAGAAGGGATAAATCTTTGGAAGTACAAGATCTGAGAGATGGCCTGTATTATTCACTGCACGTCTGGCACAAAAAGTGCTTTAACAAAGGTTTAGGAGAGCTCTTTATATACAATTTTCACATTGTTCTTTGCTTTTGGGGCATTTCTGAATTTTTATTTTGTCTGAAGACTTTTGGTATTATGTTTCAAAACATAAAAACTGTTCATTCTCAATTTTTGCAGTGAAAAGATTTAAAAAGTGTAATAATCTGAATTTTATTTTTGTGCACAATTTCAGGTTTGTTGTAGAATTATTGTGTAATGTAATGGAAGAATATTTGTAAAAAAGAAGTACTAAACGAATGAGCTGATACTTTTTCGTGTCTGACATGTTTAGTATTTGTGACAAAATTGTTATTTCAGCATCTTTATGTTATGCATAATTTACTATGTTAAATGAAATAAGGGATTTGTATCCACTCATTCAAAGAATTATTATTGATTTCAGTTACAAGCTTCTCCTTTGAAGTATCTGCTTTTCAAGGTCTCGGTAGACTTTTGTGAACAGTTACTCTATTTTTCCAGAACATATAAATGTCAGGAAATCCAGTTTCTGGACAAATCTTGTAGTTTTCTAACAGCTGGTCGTCTGGTAAGTTGTGGGGATCATAGTCAAGTCAAATTTTTTGACTTAAGCATGTAATCATCAGAATAACTTGCAGAGCTGCACTTTTCCATACAAACCTCATTCATTTCACATATTTTTTTGCCACTCTGTTACTCTCGCTGAAGGGGCGTGACCTGGTGAGACGGGGACATCACTGCAATACCACTATAGGAAATCAGCATTCATTTTTACAATCTTATCCCAGACTTTTCTGAGTAAAACTTCAGTCTTTATATTTATGTGAGATACCCCAGCCGACTAAAGCGCTTAGCAACAAGTATTACTGGAGTAAGAGGCGCATTTCGAAGCTGTTTACAATGCTGGACGTTTTCAAACAGAGCTCTGCTCCACTGATGTTTACACACCTATTGAAGCTTTGTCTTGGGTTATGTTTGCTTGAATGTAGCTTGGAATGCAATCTGCAGAATTCGGTGGAGTATTCCTCAGAAATCTTAGCTCGTGTTTACTGGAAGGCCATGTTAATAAGGGAAGGAAACCGAGGTTATTACTCTACAGTGTAAAAACGTACACATGTACATTCAGTGATATTCAACGGGAGTTGCATGAACCCACTGATCTCCTGTGACGGCGATCCTGCAGGCTGTTCCAGTTCAAACTCTTCACATGTTTAGTGTTGAAACTTGGTCTGCAACCCTCCGTGACAACTTTGAGGAAGTGAATTGACATATCACTTATGTAAGTCATTAAAAGTTCAGAGGTTTCAGCATCTCACTGCCTACATTACATCTTTTATTTCCCATTACAGAGTCTGTAACAGGAGCAATAAACGGTTTTTGCTCTTTTCAGACATCCATGTAAACACCACACACATTGCTCTGGTCTGAACTAGCAAACCAAAATCAAGTGGGAATATGTGGGAAATCTGTGACAAAAGTAACATAAACCGATGCCCAATAACCCTTTCTTAACAGAAACGTCACTGGACAAATAGTAACGTTTGTGAATGAAGCGCAAGCTGCTGAGCAATGAAGCTTCACTAAAATAAATAATCATATAATGCTACGTCATCATATGTCATGCGGGGCTCGCCGCAGAAGCTTGGTTTAAATCAAACTAGGTCTGTTTTGGCTTGTATCAATTTGGATCTGCTTCAGTGAATGCAGCATTGATATCTTCTCAAACAAACCGTACTAAAAGTAAAACTGCTGCGATTTAATCGAACTAAAGAGGCCGCTGTGAAATGAACGATTGGAATCTGTTTTTGGAACAACCTGGAGCTATTGGAGAGAACTACAACTGTTCCAGGCATGAATGGGTGGGTGTGGCTGAAAACTGTGAATTGACATAATTGCTATTGGATTGCTCCAACTATTCTGAGGTGTATCCTTATGTAAATGAGGTTGGAGAGTGGATCTTTCACCCTCTAAAGAAATATTGAATCTACAACACAAGGTACAGCGTGTGAACAAATCTGCAGATGTTCGAAAGACCAGTGTGAAAGCACCTGATGATCGTGATTGGCTAATGGAGATTTTAAATATGGTTGGTGTTTTAATGGAAAAGTAGATGAAACAAGTTTATATTCATTTAATTTCATTCCTGCTTATAATGACAGCCTTGTAAAACATAACTGAACCCAGAAATTTTTTTATGTTGCGAACCGTATAAAGAGACTTAAACGAATGCAGGGTTCATTCTGAGAAAAGTTCACTTTTGTCATGAAATAAATCTTAAAAAAGACATTTCTCACTTATTCTTAATTTTTTCTCAGGGGGACGCGGATAAAAATAAACTTTTCCGCTTGTTTCAACAGAAACAAGCAGAAAAGTTCCTGAACCCTGGGAATCCTGAGACTTTACACAGAGACTTCTAAAAAGAACAAACCTGCCCCTAGTTGCCAGTCTGCTATTTTCCAGATGTTGTGATGGTGTTGGGTGTAAAAATGTACGATATCCGCTTCAGACACAGTGAACAGGGGGTGGGGTCAAACGAAATCCTGGATCAGGGGCCAGACTTCCAAACTTTACTAAAACACTGACAAATTTCAGTTTAGCATGTGAGAAACTTTCACAAACACCCTTAGGAAAAATTTGAACTTGTGAAAAATGAAAACTCGGATGTCCCCTTTAAAAATGAAAAAGCAATTTAAAAACATTCACCTCATGCCCTACAGGGTTTTATACTTATCAAGGTGAAGCGCAGAAACCGCACAGGTTTCTCTTTTACTATTCCGGACAGGGCTCTTTCCAACAAAGCTTACAACTCCATCCAGAAGCATGTAAATTCTTTCTCCTCGTCACAGACAGAAGATGACGGCACCTATTGTGGATGCATTCTTCCTCTCCAGTCTCTGATTTCGCTCCTTTTCTGCTGGCACAAAAAGTTGTGAAAGGAAATGTTTTATTCAGAGCCAGAGCCGTTCCTTTGTGTGAAATTTTGAATCTCATTTCAAGAGGCGTATTGCAACACCTTACTGACAGCACAATTGCAGATGAACTTTGACTCTGCTCATTTATTGCCTGCCACCTACTCTGTCTTGACTTTGTTTGCATGTGTTTAAATGACATAAGGATGCTTCATTAGCATAACACTTTTTTACCGGGGAATGGAGGTGTTTACGATGGGTTAAGGTCAGTGCAATTGATATTCAGGCAATGCAATCGATACTGCTTGACAATTTGTGCCCCAGTGAGTCTCCACGACGGTCTGTAATCAATATTGCTGCTCTCCAAAGAGCTGGTGATTATAAGTATTAGGAAGTTTACGTGATAGATGTCTTTCTAACTGTGACGGGTGGTGACAGAAGTGGTGGGGGTGTTCCGAGTCATATTTTCAAGCAGTAAAACATACAGTAAATCTTCTCGAGGGAGAATTAGCTAATGATTTAAACCATAAACCTCAAATACAGCTGACTCTATAAAATATACTATCCTCCTACATAACTTCCACGTGGTTGCAATAGATTTACTTATAATTTATTATTTTTAAAAGAGCTGTGTTTTTTCAGGCTAAAAAAAAGAATGAAAGGTTTTGGAGGAAATCTCATAAATATGTCTCTTGCAACTGAAATATAACTTTAAGCAGCAAAAATCATAAGTTGGAGTCTTTTAATCTAATTAAGTGAGTTCTGGAAAATATGGGTCCATGAGCACCATTTATATTATTATAGCAGAAATGTTTAACCTTTTAAACACAACACGGCGTGTGCTTTAAGAGTCAAATATGAGAAATATGTCTGCAATCACAGATGTAAAACGAAGACTTGCTTGGGATGTTGATTAAAAAAAAGCAACTATTGTGTTGAATTACAGCGATTTCCATCAGGGGAACCCTTTTTCTCCAGGCCTCCAGATTGCTTGTTCTCTTTTATCCCAGAGCCAACAGGAGGCTCTCTCCGGAACATTCCACATTCTCTTCCATAACTCTGATTGTAATCAACATATTCAACACTTCAACAATTAATTTGATCGCTAGGTTTAATGCTTCACTGCACTTTTGTTGCTAAGTTGCATAAATGATGCCATCTTCACAGCTGTAAAGAAAGTTTGGTTCCAAAATGTACATTTTGAAATAAACCATTTAATTTTTTCCTAAACCTATAACCCATGACCCATTTCCCTCCAAATTAGCAGGGGCGATCAGCGTTGCCAGGTGTTACTCATGAGGCTGTGCAGGAGTCACAGCTTCTGTGTGCAAGAGAAAGCAGACCATGTCCCTCCACAGAGTGTATGTATCCCGCAGGAGCCCAGGAGGTATCCACTGACCGGGTCTAGAGGGCTGCCGCCGGGCAAGCTGGGTCACCCGGGCGTTTGGATGGCCACATTCCAGCAAGGGCCCAGCGAGATCCCACACCTGGGTCCAGAAACCCACACGCCACTGGAATAAGCGGGATGAAGGCACCCTGGAGCTGCGCTCGTCTGGCCTGCCCACCACCGTCTCCAGAAATCCGCTGAGTGACTTTTAATTATTTATTTTTGTGCACCATTTTTAATAATAAGTCACCCACTGCAGATTTGAACAGTGTATCCGTGTTTCTCTTGCGAAACCTGCGTCACAATGTTTTTTATTAGCAAAGTACAACAAATAACAAGTAAAAGTGAATATTTATGCAAATACAAAACTTACAAATCATTAACTATTTTGCACCACAGCTTGCATAAACAACTCTATTATGATTTTGAAAGGTTCGTTATTTGGTTTTGGGAACTGCCAACAACATGCCAGGTGAAAAATCTTTTTCTTACGATTGCACATTTGTTTTATCAGATTTTACAAAGACCCACAAATTTTTGGTTTGTAGTTAGTTCGTACAAAACCCACTCTCATTAGCATTTAGAACGTTACACACATATTTTGCATTCTACAGCAACTGTGGTAGAACTTAAACAATTGAAAATCAACAATGAATGAAGCTTACATCGATTTCAACCAAAAGAAACCTTTTATTGAACTATATTTTATTGAAATAGCTCTGTCTCCATCCAAAGATGTGAATCAAATTCATGCAAAAAACTGGGATATCCCTTAAAAATATTTGTGAACTGTTTTAATCCAACGAGTCGAAGAGAACAAAATCATAACTTCCTGATAATCAGGCGGCAAATATCAAAAGAAAAATGGAGGCTGCAGCATTAGGAGAAGCCTTTTTTCATAAATAATAACTTGTCTTTGAACACATAGATTTCTAAGATGTTGTCTTGCTTTTGGGAACGCACCCGGTCAAGATGGTTCTGGGAGGAGATGATCTTGAACTACTTTTAAATCACAGAATTTAGGGATTTTAGAACAACCAAAACACCATTTCAGATGTTCTTTGATGAAATTGATCCATTGGTCGGTCCATTAATGCCGCCCCAGAACAGAAAAACACATTGTGATTGCAATGCATTATTCTGTTTTTTATTTATCTTATCGGATAAAAAGTTTGTCCTATTCAGTTGTGCGCATAAATTTATAAATGTATGCGGTATGCACATCTTGGGGTTTCCATCCAGGGTTTTCTTGTTATGCAATATTGCAAAATTTACTTAAAAAAGCTGCTGCTGCAAAAGGCATAAGTTCCTAGACCTGAAGGAGGCCTTTTATCAGGTCCGGAATCTGCCCTCGGTTTCTGTCCTTTTTCTGTAATGTAATCTCTCTGTTTTTCTCGTAAAACTGCTTGTTAAGAGAGTTAGGGTGCTGTAGAAACAGGCAAATAGTTCCTATTATTAGCCAATCAAAAAGTAGCAGCTAATGTCATACACACTACAACCCCCCAAGAATCTTCTTCTTAGGGTACGTATATGTACTCTGGTGCATTCCATTGATGACACAGTACCTAGTACAAGCAGCTCGAGTCAATCAATTAACGAAACCCTGTTATCTAAAATATTATGAATAACCACATTTAACAATATTGTCATCAACCATGCTGCTGTCATAAACTGGGAACAGATCCATCATTGAATAAAAGCCATGTAATGATTCCAGCATCATGCGCATATAGATTAGCATGTCTGTTTCAGAGGTTAATTCACGGGATGTTGCATGTGCGTATTTCACATTGTACAGGCTAAAAGATTCATTAACGATGACTTGTTTCAATGACTCTGAGTCGAATCTTTCTTTTTAAAGACAATAACCTGACACACAAAGCAGTTTTTAAAATACAAACATAGAGCTGTGTTACACACTGCAAGACATTACTTTTCAATAATACAGAATAGTCGCTCTTTTAAAAGTCAGCTAAACATGAAAACTCTCTTAAAGTCATTCATTGATGCTCAGTTGCAAAACAAACCAAAGATGAACTCACCTGGTGCTGCACAGAAAGCTGCTTTCCAGACGGGATTCTTTGTAGGCATTCAAAAGTAAATTCTCTATTGTTCTTGTCAATTGACACCTTTCCATATCGTGGTTGATCTTGGTTAGTTGTTGTTATGAGTCTCAAAAAAGCTTCTTGTTGGTCAGTTTACTATATTGGAGTTTGGTAAATAAATACATTTAACAAACACAAAGATTGATAGAGGAACAGAACCCGATGGGTCTTGGAGATTCTGGAAAAGCAATTTTGAAGTTAACTAGCAGAAGAGAGGCCTGTCTCAGCCTGGGAAAGTTTTCTCTTCTGAGTTACGAACTATACCACTAGCTAACAGCATCTGAGGAGGCACCAAACAAACAGCCCATCACCGGAATGAACGCATGTACCTATTTAGCTTCTGATAGATACGTTTGGTCTAGCCGTACTGCATGTGCTATTGATTGATTATCTGTACAACTCAGAAGTTCTGCGGAACTTTAAACTTTTAGTTGGTCCTGTCACAGTCAGAGAGGCTGTGAATGAATTATATGGCACCGTGGGAAGTGAGTGTGAAATCGGCGTATTACAACTGTACATCAAGCCTCTAACCATCTGAAGAGCAAACACACGTCTGTGAGAAATGCTACAGCTGGTAATAGCATTATAGAATGTTATTTATTTGGTGGAGTTTATTGCGCTTTTCGAGGCACTGGTGGAGCTGTAAGTAGTCTCATTAATACGAGGCTACAAGCGTGAAGACTCAAGGCAACTCCAAGATATGATTGATTCAAAGGTCTACTGATATCAGTCTAAACATTTCTACTAGCAAGAATATGATTCACTTTGAAAATGAAATTATTGCCGAATGGCTCTAAGTGCAATAATAAATGAATTGGAATAGGAATTACCTCCCTGGATATAAATTATGCATGAGGGTATTCAGAAAGTTGAGTAATGGCCTTGCATTAAAGTCCGAGTCAGAGCTGCCTCTGTGCGTGCAGGCGGCCATGTTGGGAGGACAGAAAGAAAGACTCGCAGCTGGAGTGTGTGACTTCTATGTTATCAGTCACTTCCATTATCCTGGATCAAATTATCTCTGCAGGGATCCTTTGTCACGACATAGTCATTTTCTTGCTTTACCTTTGTATCACATTCATTCATGTTTCAAAGGCTGCTGTCTCTGATCCTCTCGCCCCTGTCACAAATTCCTGGATTGGAATAGGAGCATGTTTCATAGTCAGTTGCTGGTTCTGACATATAGAGATACAGAATTCATCATTCCTCACCAGCAGTCTTGTGTTCAGGGTCAGGATGCACAGGAAGAAACTAGCAAAACCTATAGAACAAATGCCTTGACTACAGCAACAATCTGAGAGAAGCAGTATTTTCTAAATATTTGCTGGCCACATTGTTGACATTGCTACGGTTACTGGCATCTCATCGATGAAGCTTTTGATTAATATTGAATTTGCTAATATAAAATCTATAGCTATTTTTCCACTTAGTTCCACTTTAGCCGGTTGTGGCTTTTGAGAGCTGCTTGTAGTTCTGCATATCCTCAAACTTTGATTGAGGCTGGGGTCCACCTGATCATTCAAGGGTCTTTCTTTTTCCAGCTTGGAACTAGCATCTACGGTCAGGATCTTTCAGCTTAGGAGTTTATTTACTTTACTGCTTATCTAACTGTTTTTTCTGTTGCTTTAGTCTGATTTCCATGTGGTGGCTGGTGAACAGTTTGTCGAGGGATCCTTCAGAACTAATGGAGATGAACGAACTTGCACTGGGTTTGAGTAGTTTGGTTTCCGCTGTGAGGTGACTGCATCTACAAAGGGTTTCTCCTTTCGGTGTGCCCAGTGTGGCAATGTCATGTAGCTCTCCATGTGAATTTGAATTGTCAGTGTGGGTTTTTCCTCTGGGAGCTCCGTTTTTTTCCTTACAATCTAAAACATATGCTGTAGCTATGTGCTAGTAACCTAGATGTTCCCTTTCAGTCGTTCAATTGACTAGTGGAACCCCTCAAAAAGGCCCTTTCTGAGGTCGCTCCATGCAGGCCGACACTAAACTTGAAAAAGGTTAGCTGCTAAGGCCATGGCAACCTATGTGGGAATGCCTACTTCCCCTGGACCAGTGATAAACCCTAGTCCCTTTTAGTCGTTCTCTACAATGTTTTTTGTTGACGAGATCAATGTATGGAAACTCTCCTGAGGACCCCAAATTACTCCAAACTATTTTGCGTAACTAGGGCCACTGAGCACCCATTGTGCAAGTGTAGGTGATTAATGTACCAGCTTGGAACAGATATAAACCACTCTGATGCTAGCCCAAGCATCCATGCTTTGCGAAGACCGAACATGGTTTGTGGACTCCCTGCAAAAGTGACAATTGGCACATCTAGTTTGGGACCCCTGTGAGTTTGCCTACGAGCTGAGTGGAAGCTTCCCAGGGCATCTCAGTGGGTCATCCAGACAACCCGGCACGGCTATATGAATTATTTTTAGTTTTCAAGGCGTGGTGCCCCATTCTTCAAACAGGAGGCTCACTCCTGAGAGAAGAGAAAGCTGGTATTATAAAGAAAGTCGAGCCAGTCCCTCTGACACAGATCCCCAGACCTACAAGGCGAGACAACAACAATCTGTCCCCGACAGATGTTGTTGACCTTGATACCATGACCATCTCGGGACTCGCTGAAGTGGTCTCATTCATATGCAGGAGCCTGAGTAGAATTACTGAGGCCGCATATGCCTCAGGAGCCTCTGAAATAGTTTCACAATGACCACTTGGCTAGAAGTCACTCCCTTGAGCAGTCAGCAAGGACCTGGCATGTTCTACTAAAACTGTGCCTGCATGCCCAGCGTAATCCCGTGAAAAAAGATGACCCGTGAAGGAATCCGATAACTTTTCTATCTCTATTGACCTTCTCTCAGAGGAGAGTTGTCCGACGCTCTCTGACGAGCGGGGATGGCATCAGGAAACGCCTGATGTCCCTTGACCCGAATCATGCTCGAGGTTTCAGAGGAGTATGAGCGAGTGGAGTGTCACAAGCCGACCGAGAAGCAGCGGTCAACATTCCTCTCGACAAACATCCACCGAGAACGTCAATGTGTGCTTCATTCCACATAGGCCCAAACACACACAATTCTTGTCACCCCCTTTCAATGGGAAAACCCCTTGCAGCCAGGAATATCAAAGATCTGCCTATTGCCATATTTAAGACGGTATTGTTTGGATTGCGAGTGTTTGGAACACTGGAACAGGCTTGGGTGGAGATCAGAAGGTGCAGTAGTACGACGGATAATGCTATTTGGGCTAGCACAGAGGAATGCAGGTAAGCAGTCTTCTAATTTTCCTGCGGTAGCGCTGACTATTAATGTCAAATACCTAATAGTTATGGTATTCCTAAATATATTATGCTGTTCGCTGAATATATTAGAGAAATATCGCCTACAATGACAGTATTGCTGGTTTATATTCTAAGTAACTCACCCAGTCAGAAACTAAAGACCTGTATTACAACCCAAGAGACAAAGCTATCCTTACGCATCATGAATTATTTACTCAATTTTCTCTATTATTCATGCTTATCTTGGGTATGTCATATAACAATATATATGTTTATGAGGTGTACAGCCTACTGAGCCATGATCATGTCTGATTGACGAAAACATAATAAATAATACATTTTGTGTGTAATAATCCACTGAGCCAAAAATACACAATGTGTTTCCAATTAATGTGTGTAAAGGAAAATATTCTAGTTAAATGTGGTTCATTGCCTTTTTCCATGGTGCTCTAAATACCACATTCCCTATTATCCCATGACATCAAATCACACATTTTACATAATTAGGTGTATAACAATTAGAACAGTGATCTTTTATTTGTGTAATCATGAACCACCTGTTTCCAATTAAAACCAACCCTGCACAACAACAGGTCAGCACAAACCTTCAAATTACCATGGCTGTTCTGACATTTAAAATTATTAACTGAATTAGATCTATTTACTGAATGAATCTCTAGAAGCATCTCAAGCTCTGCCAGTGCAATAAAAAAAATCAAGTGAAGCTCAGTGATTGCCTGTGAAGACATTTTTGGATTTGTGGGACTCTGTGAATAAGTTAAACAGCATATAAACAGCATTTGACTGATTAAATGAAATTGCCAAGTAAAACTGTCTGAAGGCTCTGAAAGTTGAACCCCCAAATGCCATAAATCGACATTTTTGTATTCAGTGCCTCTACGTGTTTTGGTTCAGTTATTCGTCTTGAGTAATTCATCCTCCTTAGGATCACAGGCGTCAGCTGGGAACTATTCGAGCTCACTTTTGGTATATCCAGGACAGATTGCTAGCCCCCTGCAGGGCTACAAATACTAACCATTCCCACTGACACTGACTCCTGTAGGCAATTTAGTCACCAATCAACCTGCCATTCTTGTTTGTGGACTCTATGGAAGCTAGAGAGCCAGAGGAAACAAGAACAAGACGAACAAGCTTAGTGAAGGCTTAAAGCAGGAAGTGTCTCACTGAGAGGCAGCAGTGCCAATAAGTATAAAAAGTTTTCAACATAAATTTAAATGCTCAATAGCAATAAAAGCAATACTAGTGGTAATGCTATCCAACCCAGCATTGCACAAATCAGCAAAATAATGTAAAGGAAAGATTTCAAACCCCTTCAATTTTTGTATGAAATGGATCCAAACATTATTTATCTCAGGCAAACTGCACGAGAGCTTGTTGGCATACACAGAGACTGAACTGCGTGAAGCCTGTCGTTATTTCTACACGTTTATGGTGGATTTAGTTTGTGAAGTTATGACACTTACACAGAACTCTTTGGTGCTTTTTGGACTTTATTCACGTCCCTTTGTTGCTCATTTCTCATTTCAACAACTTCATGCTGACTTTTGACAGAGGGCCATTACACACTACATTACCCATGACTCCCAAACTACAAGTGGGGTGTGGTCAAAGCAATTCAAAGATGTTTTTGTAGGCAGTAGGTATCTGCTCCACAGCAAAATATAAGCTTGGAATTTGTAAACAAATCAGATGGTGAACACTGACACCAAGCACAGGGCGTGACAATGAAGACAAACCTCACCTCCACCACCCAGCGTTTTCAAAACAATGCACATCAATAAAGCCTGGTTCCATGTAACTGTGCTAAAAAATGTGTACGTGTTGACAGAACCTTGGGATATTTGGACAAAATCTGTGCAGGGCAAAGAAGAAGAATACTTATCCTGAGATCGGGTTCTCTGTGATTCACTACTTGCCTCAAAAGGGCTCACCAAGCTCATCTTACCTGCCAAAGTCAAATTCCTGAATATAATGATTGTAATAAATCGTACATCTCTCTTTTAAAGCAGTCTGTGTTTTCTGTTACGTTTGAGTCTGAATAAATATGACCTGCCCTTCCCAGTGCCAAAGTATGCAGCTACAATACCACACCAATGGGATTGATAACTACTGGAAATGACATGGCATGACAAAACAAAAGCAGTTGCCTTCATGCAGTTCTCTCAGAGTTCCCCAGATGCTGAGACGCAGACTCATTCTTTTGCCCAGATTGAACAACCCAAGCGTTTTCAGACTGCATTCGTTTGAAACAATGCAGACTGAATCATTATTTGAAACAATATTTCTTATCACCAGCATAGACGGATGTAACCTTAATCTAAAGTCTCATGTAAGCAGTTTCTGCACCGTAGTGAGGAGGAGTAGGATGATGAAGTGCTGAAGGTGACAGATCCGCTCCACTAAATGCATCGATGATAGATTAGAATGTTTGTGTGAAAGTGTTGCTGCTTGTGAATACGGGGTGTTTAGGAAGTTTGGTCAGGATGCGCGATGGAATATGAGTATCTCTCTCTCTCTCTCTCTCTCTCTCTCTCTCAATCAATCACCGTTGCGGAAGAGCCACCTGCACTCCATTCATCTGCAGCCCCCGTGATGCAGAATATCCTGCTGGATCCAAACGCAGGAGCACAGAAGCTGGAGGGACAACCCTAGAAGGGAAAGCTGGAGGAAGGAGAGACGTTTGGGATTATTAAAGCTATTTATCAGATCTCCCAGACGTTTGTGACCCCCCTTCATCAAGCCCTGATGTCACTGACTCGTCATCATTAGCTCACTCACTTTCTTTGTTTTAAGCCCTTATGCTCACAACTCACTGCTAAAATGAAACGTGTCTCTTCTGTGCATCTCCTTTTATTTATTTGATAAGCTTTCTGTACGTAGTTCATTTGGATTCTTTTAATTTAATGTTTACACTTAAAAAGTGTTTCTTTACGGAGAAATCAATCATAAATTGTGTATAGTTTTAGGAAACATGGCTGCTGAGCTCAATCAGTCGTATATTTCCCTCATTAACTTCATTTGTTCTCTATAAAACTTAGTCTAGGCGATTATATGCTATTATGAGTTTAATTTTTTTCTATTTTTATGATAAATAACCACAAACGACTCTCTCTAACTGGACAGCATTTGATCCAATGCTCTTGAAACACTAAAATTTGTGCATGAGAAAGATTAAAATGCATATGTTTGAGTAATTCTAAAGGAAAATTATCAAGTATTGAAATCTGTGTCTTGATCCGTGTTCTGAATCTTTCCGAGGGCAGATTTCAAAGCTGTTTGTCACTAAACCAAAAATCAAAGTGTCCTCTTTTTCTCTGAATTTGGAGGATGCATGGCCACCATCCTTCATGACCTCAGATATCCCAAGATGCTTTTTGTTTTTTTCAACAGAATCAACACAAAATATTGAGCAAATACATTTGAATTTGTGTTTTTATGTAACAGGTTTTATTTAAGGATAGTAGTTCAAGGGATTCTATCGATAGCATTATTAATGTCATGTTTTTAAATAAATAAAGCGACACTTACAGCCACCTGATGCTACAAGTCATTTTGTTTTAAAGAGTAAGTTGGTCAGATCAAAGCTAGATCGTACCTTTTACCAAAAGTTACACACAGGAGATGCAGCCTTCGGAGGATCCTCCAAAGCCGGAGGATTCGAGCCGAAAGAGGAACTTTTTACTAATTGTTTTAGAAGATGTTAATTAAAACGTAGTTCTTAAATTCTTTTCGTCCGGGACCTCTTTAAAATGCACTTGTTTTATGCTGAGGTTTCTGTTACCAAAATAAGGGCCTCACTTTTATTTATGAAAATGTGTATTATCAAGGAAAGCTACAAGTTGTTCATTGGTGCAAACGTTTCACTTGGAGGTCACTTTCTTTACTCAGTGACCTCAATGACTTTTAATTGAATACCTCTGTTGTAGAAGGTACAGGTGAGTGGATAAAGTTAAGAAACATGGCAAGAACCTCAAGATTCAATGCGTGTCTGTAAAGGTTCTGCCTTGTATATTGTGAACCTATCTCATGAATCTATTCATTTTTAAAAATCTGCATATTTATTAGATTGTACCATTTTTATCCAATGTGTTGTAGAAGAGCATCCTCTGAAGGAGACACATCTCTCCTCTTGTGCATTGTCCGGTCAATGGCACCAGGGCGATGAAAGGGAAGGTACAGAACGGTGAGTGTGTGGCCTTCCTGCAGGCGACAATAAGATAAATCTACAGTTTGAATATAATGGTTTTGTTAAAGAATGAAAACTTTTGAATAGAGTCAAGATGGATTTTGATGTGAAAGATTTTTTATTAAGGCCTCAATTTCATAACAATGCCATATTTGTCCTGTTGCTCACAAGCTTTCAGATGAAACTAAATGTTTTCTTCAACACTGCAAATAGCTGTTTAATGCTCCTAGATGACATGCGAATGTGCGAGCATCAAAAATAGCCGGTTGGAGCGAAACAAAATGGAACATAATGTTTTCCGAAATTACAGTCATTTGGCAAATAAGCTTTCCTGTGTCTAAAAATGGATTATTTCATATACAAAATAAACATACAGCCAGAACCGTGTGTGGCCTATAGAGGCAGCCACCGTGCCGCAGCGCTGTCCCTGCTCGCTCAACCCTGATGAATCATGTAATTATCAACGCTTGCGTAATTAGCATTTAAGTTATAGGAAATGTGGGGATTCTATTAATCAAACTATACAACGTATTAGGTATCCATAAAATGTGAATTATGTTGTATTAATATTTGATGCTAAACCTAAATGGCTGAGCATCAGTTCATTCACCGTGTACATCTTTGTGAATCGAGCACAGCTGCTTTACTGCACGCGCTGCCCCAATAATTCTGTGAAAACTGCTTAAGGTTTTCTGTGTGTTTTCATTGTGTTTGTGTAGAGTTTAAATTTAAAATAAATGCAAGATAGAACTGTATAATTGAAAGTAGGCCTAATAATGTAATAAATGTCATTTCTACATAGAAATATGGTTTACAGACAGTATGAGATGTTAGCATGTTTTCCGTTGAGGTTGTGATGGACTGGGTATTATTGTAGGTCAGTAAAACCCTTATTAACCACTTTTTAAGGTTTCATGTTTTGTAGAATAGCAATAAACTGTAAATACATAGTTTTAACAGCATTTTGCACCATTTTTAGACACGTGAAGACAACTATGTAAACAAATCATGCTTTCTGAAAAATAACGATTTATTATTTTACAAATTGCAAATAAGAGAAAAACAAAGAAAAAAATTCTTGATTCTTTTAGGATATTAGATTTGCCCAATATATTTTGAAGGATTATAGATTATAGAACCAGCTGTGCAGGAGGCTTTAAACTGGGCGACAAAAGCAAAACTCTAATACCAAAGTACGGTTCAGAAAGACACGGCAAGCTTGAGAGCAGGAATAAAGGCCTGCACACCGATCCGAATTGGGATACACAGGAACCTCCTGATGGGAGGATGCTTTTCATCTGCATCAAGGAAATGATGCATTGATGCTCCCTCCCTGAAGATGGCACTTGTGCTACAACAGATGCTCACTGTACGAAGACAATGACAGAGAAGAAATCATAGAAAAAATTCCTGGATGACGAACGGTTTATTCTGTTGGTGGATGATCACAGGGAGCTGTTTGATAAAAATGTGGAGAAATGAGAGGATTTGTGGGGAGCGAAAAACGAATCTGATAAGTCACTCCAAAACCCTTTTTCATTTGCACCATGTATTTAAGTCTGATGTGTGATGTCCCGTTGGTGCCCACGCCTAATTAAGCGAAAATGCAGGTCGATGTATTTTAAGACACAAGGTAAGTACCAAGGTTCCTACCAAAAATTAGAAACCAGACACGTTTCAAGGTGTGCTGCTTGAAGGTTCCCAGAAGCTCCTTCGTCGATGTTCCTCTCAAATTACTTCCTGTACTCCTTTCTGGCTCTTCCTCGTAAATGCTACATGAGTTTCTCTATCCCAGCAACTTCCCTGTGCTCCGCTTACTTGCCAGAGCTCCTAGCACTCCCGTGGTGTACTCGGTGACTTTAGGATCATCAGTAGGAACATTCGTTTTTGAACGCTCTCGTTTCATGCCTGGTAGTGCATCCTCACCTTGGAATACCTGCCTGTCAACATCATATACTCAGATGGATACTTACCTGCTACTGTGGAACCCCACAGTAACGAAACCCAGGAGCAGAAGACCAGTCTCATATATACCATCATGAGAAACATGACACTTCCTTTTCTCTTCAATCACTGCATTTTATCTTTCTGAATGTTACATAATGGAATAATATGTTCCTTTATTAATTAACATTATAAATGTGTTGAATTTCAATTTTCTCAGCAAATATTCATTTATCCAGATAATTGGATTACTAACTCAGCGTATAATCTCATCAACCCAGTAATAAATTCCACAAATTCACCAGTCCAATTTTAACCCATCCGATCCTTTTTTCCAGCTTCGTGTAGTAGACGGTTCCATATGTTTGTGACTGCACCTTCCATCAACAGCAAAATATGAATCTGAACTTCCTGTAAACAAAGCTAATGGAGGTATGGCCTGGCAAAGGCTCTTTTTGTGTATCTGTGGGCGTTAGCAGCACAGAAGTGGGAGAAATGGCACCAAACTCTTTCTCCAATTAATCCAGGCACCAGATGATTGACAGGCCTCATGTTTGAAGTGCGTCCTTGAGAGGGACGTGCATGAACTATATAAAGCACGCATATACACACCCCCAGACATCCATTGATCAATAAAAACAGACGGAAATTGCTTGCTAGGAGTTTCCTGTCTCCTAGCACCACGGATTAATATTAGAGCCATCTGACAGGAGAGGAAATAAAAAAGTCGGCTTGTTAGTGGAGAACCTGTCTAGCTGCTCCACGCCAGTCAAAGACCCCACTGGATATGCCAAGAAAACCTGCCATTCCTCGATGTGCTCTGTGTGTCTGTGCACGATGGTTCAGCGGGCTATTAAAAGCAGAGATGGTATCTTCTGAAGTGAAATCTCCCTTTGCTTCTCCACCTAATAAGTCGTGCACTGATGTATGTTTATGTGGGACTTTAATCAGCCTCTTTGTACTTCATGTCAGCTCGCGATTGCTTTTGATATCAAGTGTAATTGCTACAGGAGTCTGAAGCCCATAAATGAAGTGTGTGATCTCAACCAGAGCTTCTATTCGAAGAGGAAGGAGCAGATGGAGGGGGTGTTTGATTTGGAACTATAAAGCCATCAGAAAATTACCACTGAGATTAGTTTTTAGCCCTGTCTTTAACCTTGGGAAAAAACGGTCACGTTGACCAAAAAATGCCGGATTAATTGTGATGTGGCGCATCATCTCAAGAAAATGTGTTCGAGGCGGTCACTTTGGTGAAACTTCTCACCAAGATGAGGTTTTGTTTTCATTGATAACAAAGACATATTAATGTGTCATTTCTCACTTCAAAACAATAATAATGTCTATGATTGATGGATGCGCTCATTATATTAAGGTTGGCTGTGCTTATAGTTCGGCCTGAAACACACCAAATCTTTTAGTCTGCTCTACTTAAGATCTATTCTCTAAATACGGTCACAATAGGGAACTAAACGTGCATTTCTTCTCTTGCATCAAACACCACACAACACTTTGTCTATTTGGATATTGGTATTGGAAATTGGTAAAGTTATCAGAATGAGACTTACTTTTATAGTACATGGGAGTACTTCAGAACAACATAAATAAAAAAATAAAGTGCTCAACACAGACTTATGGTATGGTAAAATGACAAGAAATCAAGCTTAATAACAGAAAAGTGTGAAGCAAACTTCCCTTTTATTAACGACACTGTATTTATCGTCATTAAAAGTTTTGACATTAAAGTGGTAATGGAAACATGAGTGATTTGCACATGCAGTACTAGGAATATTACCCATAAGCACAGTACTAACACAGTACACAGTATTCTGTAGGTATCGCTTTGTCACAGAAGGGATCTTGGGAAAATATGATTGGCTTTGAAGATTTGAGCACAACCAGTGTTACATTTCGGGGAGCACTAAAGGCAGAATTTTTCACTAACGCGGCTTTTATAAATGTTATTTAGAAATGTTAAAATATTCTCGTTTTCTCGAGGTCTTTTCTTCTTGAGCAGGACGTTTTACCTTTGTTTATTGCTGACATTCAATGTCTTAGGGTCAAAATTCAATGTCTTCAAAACAGGGTCAAAATCAAGCGTACATGCTAATGTGGAAAATGTTAAAAGTTTGTTCTGCCAAAGAAACAGAAATGCCTTAAGTGTAACGGGTTTAAGTTAAGGGCTTTTTACAATGCACTTAATCCCAGGTCTAAACACCGCTTTTAACCTGGGATTCTTAAACCCTGCTTAGGACCAGGGTTAGCACAACAATTGTGGTGTTAACCGCACATTGAGTTTCTAGGTTTGTCCAGTGTGCAAATGAGCGGTGTTTAATTGTTGTTGCTAAACCCTTGACGACTAACAGCCAATCAGAAATCAGCAAGGATTACATCAGGTCACAAACAGGAAATGGAGTCTTGTGCTTTTGTCATGTGGTCTTTCAGAGCGTTTTCTAAATATATGTACATAGTTTGTGTCATTCGAAAACACCAAATCCAGGCACTGCCAGTGAACTTAACGCCACCAGTGATGAATTCTAGGACCAACCCATAATTTTCGAGCCAAGGGTGCGACTGTAAACAATGAAGCTACTGTACAACTAAACACTACTCTCTGTAATTTAAGAGAAATTCAAATAAATGTCCATATGCTTTGCTAGTTGATTTCTTTACTTTACTTCTTGGTTTTTCTGGTTTGTGCATCTCATTAGACATAAAACAGCCGATGACCAAGTCATTTTTTTAAATTCTGGTATGTCCAATCAGGTACAGTGACACGGCGAATATGCAAATAAGATTGTGAATGAATACCAAGGATAAACCCCAGGTTTGGAATAAACAGTGTGAAACGTAGATAACCCAGGATTCTGTTCGTACAGGGTTTAGGATTAACCAGAGTTAACTATTTCAAGTGTGAAAAGCTCTTTAGTGGCGCTCAAGCCCAAAACAGTCAAAGCGTGGACACTCAAGGGCTGTAAGAAATGAAAGCGCATATTACATGTGTTCAGTTAGTCAGTGCCACCATGTGTAGCAGGGAATACCAGGCACTATCTAATGTCCGGTTGTGATTTATCACATCTTTTAATCCTCACCGCCAGTGTAGAACATCTCGAATCTTTAAATATAGCATGAAAAAGATACAGGCAAACAGAAAACATTTTCCGTTTGTTCGTGCCTGTCTATCTTTTCAGACTAAGCCATTGCCGTGACATGTATTACCTTGATGCTATGAATGAGAGACTTGTACTCCCACTACTCGAAGCTGGACTTGACCCAGACTGACAATAACACTAAAGACTGCAGTCTTCTGAGAAGGGCTCCACTGCCTCTTGAGACCAAGAGAGTGAGGTTTATCCAGAAACTGGCTCAAAACCCCTATGATTCTACTTGCACTGCTCCAAGCAAGACTCGAACTGACATCTCTGACATTGCAGAAGGGCAACTTTAATAAAGTTAACAACGATTACAGTCCCAAGCGACATCCACTAACGCAGCTCATGAGGCTACGGATAGCACGATTTACTGGCACAGCGTTTAATAGCTGGTTTCTTTGGACTCAACTGCTAAAAATCTAACGCTCTTCTCAGTTCTGATCTAAATGCAGCTACTAGAATTCCTAACACACGGATATGTGCAGTTCATGAGCTTAGGTAAATTTTAAACTAACTTGCTAAACATTATGCATGTGTCCAAGCACATCAATAGAGCTGCTGCTGGTCCACTGTGTTTTCTGAGGTCCAAGGTCAATACCACAGCTGGCTGCCAGGAAATCTGAGAGTACTTCCTGGTTCTTGCTGCTGACCAACTTTATTCATTAAAGTTGATTAAACTTGGTTTAAGCACCATGATATCGATGTTCTTTATCGGCCGTAAACGTACCGGACGTTAACCCTGTAGAAAACCTGTAGAAAACCTGAAGGAGTGAAGAGGATACGCCAGACCCAACAACACAGAGCTGAAGGCACCGATCGGAGCAGCCTGGGTTCTGAGCTCGCTTTAGGAAATCTAAGCAAAGATGAATAAAGCTTCAATTTAGATTAAAAACCTTGAATTTCTTATTTAGACAGAATGGTTTAGACTTGTGCGATATATCACAGTAAAATCCTAAGAGTTAAATTAACTCTACTCAGTGTATTTGGTCCCACTCTATATAGAGTTAAACCAACTCTGAAGGAGAGTTATTTAAATAAGTCTATTTGAACTAAACAGTCCATTTTTGTCTGTTTTTACTCTTTCTGGAGTGGACTTGGTCCCTCTCTGAATAGTTAATATTTAGTTTGCATTTTCCATGCAGATTTGGAAAAACATGAAGAAAATAGATTATTAAATTACTCTTTCTCAGAGTCGGTTTAACTCTATATAGAGCGGGACCAAATATACTCAGAGTAGAGTTAATTTAACTCTTAGGATTTTACTGTGAGATTATTTAGCTTAGTTTGAGAAAAAAATACTCTGCCAAAAGCTTTTTCCGATCATTTATTTGCTCTGATTAATAAACTTTGTAAAACCAACCTTTGATGGAACTTAATCTTAATACAAGAAAATTTGACTATATATTCTTACTTCAAGAATATTACAGACATCTTATTTTAAGAAATCAATGTTTTGACAAAAAACACCCCTTCATCAGAAAAAGATGAAATGTTTAAAAAATGTTTTCTTTGATCAAGCACAAAATCTGACAATGGAATGAACAAAGTTGATAAGACTTGGAGAGAATTCTAGAAACAAGAATAAAATGCTTGTGGAATCTTTTGGTTTTAACTTCCCGTGTGTGGGTGATATTAAGCAAAACTTTGTTTCAAATTAGTATTTTCATAAAATTTGCTCATTCACTACATTAAAAAGAAATCGTTGTAAATTGTTATTGTTGTAATAGCATTTTAAAGACTAGTTTTAAGCACAAATGTCTTTAATATTGTTTCTCAATATGACACTATATTAAGTAGTTTTAAGATTTCCTGTTACTATTTGATAAGCGCAAACATTTTCAAACTGTTTTTCTAACAATTTAACATTTCTTATAAAGAGTAATCTGTCAAATTGTAAGCACATTTTTAAAAGACTAGATTTGAGGTCAAATGTCCTTGTTTTAAAACCATTTTTTAGAATAATGCACAAACCAAATTTAGAATAATGATAAAACAAGAATTCTGGCTTAACATGTATTTGTTTATCTTTTTCAAGAACACATTCCTATAATGGGAACTAAAAGGAGGCATAAACCTTTTTGAATGAATGCTGTTTTCCCTACAATTTTAGCAAATATTAATTTTTTTCAGACCAATTCATATTGTTACCGACTTGATTTCTGGACATATATACTTTTTTTAACGCACAAAACATCTTAGTTTTAAGAAAACTTAAAAAAACTGTTTCAATATAGCTTTACTTTCTAAACAGCTTGAAAGTTTTGGGAGTTTTTTTGTCTATTTTTACGATCCATCAGCATTTGTTGACATTTTGCTAATTTTAAGAAATCCTGCAAGTCAAATTTTTTCGCCCCATTGGCAGATTTTTTTTCCTTGTTCCTAGAGAGCGGTTTTGCAGTCTGTTAGTTTTGCTGCGATGGACGGATGACCTGTCCTGAATGTAATACGCGGGTAAGAAGGTGAATGAATGAATAAATTAAGTTTAGCTTCGCATGCATGATATTTTTCCTTTTGATGCAGAGAATTTTGTTTTTCATTATTTCTCTGCGCTCAATCTTTTAAATGTCAAGAAAAGCCTTGAAATATTTTACTCTCAATAGATTTGCCACACAAATGACATGAGATTCACTTTATGGAAAGAGTGATGACAAATATTGAACTTTTCACAAGATTCTGTTGTTTTGAGATGTGACATTTAGATACTGTATTGTTGACCCCACATTTATTCCAAGGTATCACTCAGACGCCACGGTTTGTGGAGGTGTAGAGCTTGTGTGTTCACAGAGTCAAGTCAATGACTCCACATCTCACTTCTTGATAACAGATGTGGAATTTTAATTAGAGTCAGGGGAGCTTTCCTAGAGCAGGTGCTGCAGCTCTTTGTACATGAAAGAATGCGAAAACAAAGGAAAAGATACTGACACATAGCAAGCCTGTGCTGCAGAGAGAGAGTGTGTGTGTGGGTTAAGGTGTGAAGGAGGTGACAGGTGCATTAGTTAAAGCCCTGCTGGGGGCAGATCTCCAGGTGAACACAGACTGAAGCATAGCGCTTATGTTAAGTCACAGCCCTGGGCTGTTTCTCAATAAACGGGCTCATATTTCACAATATCACAGTCGGTTTGTCCATGGTTACAGCTAATACTGTACAGCTTAAACCGCACACACATTTATCTAAATGCCCGTGCGAACAGGGAGGTCTATCAAAGCAATGCTGTGTTACGTACACTGACAGGGCCTCTTCACACAAAAAGGTACTTTGTAAATACGGCGAAACGTGTAAATAAATGATCATACAACGCGCTTTGTGTATACTGTACTCTTTCTTTTCAGTAAGTGAAAAATAATGCTTTAAAGTAATATTTGTTAGAAAAATTCTAGTATTCTAGAAATCCAGGATTCATGTAAATGTGGTCCATTAGCAAGAACGGTGGTACCAAACTCAGACCTTGGAGGGCCAGAGTCCTGCACAAGGTTGATCGGATGTGTTCAGTTAAGGTTTGCGTTTGGAACAGATTGCTGTGCTGGTAAATCCACCATGCTCGGAGCTGACTGGATCCACGCACCCTGTCATCGACTCCTTGTCTGGATATGGGTGGTCCAGCTTCTGGCACGCTCCTCCGAGGGACAGGGAATCCAGCCGAGCCAGTGGGCACCTCCCGGGCTTCTTCAGCTCCCGGTGGCTATAGAATACAATGACACATTGGGATCAGGGAGACAAAATACACAGGAAAATCTGAAAAATTGACAGAGTGAACTGATGAATACTGACTGAGGAAAACGAGGAAATGACGGTAGGTTTCTGTAATCATCCCACAGCTCCATTCGCAGTTGATTTAAGTGCGAAAAAAGTGATTGAGCTACTTTATGAACTGTAACGTCTAGGTTACTTGCGTAACCCCTGAATAGGGAACGGAGACGTTTAGTCGATGACCGACTGAATGGGAGCTGATCTCCATGGGAGATTGGACCGAATTGTTTAACGGGCAAATTGATTTGCAGGCGTGAGTGATTGATTAGCAATCAGCCGGGTATAAGACCGGGCGTAACGCACGCTTCAGTATGGGATTTTCCTGAGGAGCCGACCTACTTACCTCCGGCGCCTCAGTCTCCAGACTTCAAAGGCATGGCAGAAAGGAAACTAGTTCTGCTGGAGCCAGGCCGAAGCAAAGCTCCAGAACAGAACCTAGCAGAGCTGACTGCTCCGCCCAGTCAGATGCCGAAGGGGGGAGGAAGGAAGAGCCACCCCGAGGGGGGGGGCACGAGGAAGATGTACTGCTCACTTAAGAGAGTATTGCAAGCTTACTACACCTGCTCCGTTACCTGAGGGAGCCTGCCACCACACAGGACCGCGGAGGGAACGGAGGCAGGATTCGTCGGCGGACAGTGCCTGGAGATCTCCCAACCTCTTAATTGAGGCCAAAGCAAGCAGGAGTGCGGTCTTCCGTGAGAGGACACGCGGCTCTGCCAAATGCCAGGGCTCAAAAGGTGACTTCCGCAGCCCCGAAGGGCGACGGAGAGGTCCCAAGAGGAATGGAGGGTGGTCTAGGAGGCCGGAGGTGCCTAGCCCCCTTGAGAAATCTCACCGTCAGTGCGTGGCTGCCCACTGATTTCCCTTCAACCCGGAGGTGGAAGGCAGAAATAGCGGCGGCATAGACCTTGAGGGATGATGGGGACAGCCCCCGATCAAACCTCTCCTGGAAGAAGGTCAACACGACTCAGATGGGGCATGTCCCCCATCGTCGAGGTAGTCCAGGATCCGAATGCCTGCCCGGCGGAGCGGGGCAAGAGCGGCCCGGGCAACCTTCGGGAGGTGCGCGGGGAGGGCAAGACCGAAGGGTAGGACCTTGTACTGGTATGCATGGCCTTCGAAACAGAACCTTAGAAAGGGTCTGTGTCTCGGAACCACTTCTACCTGAAAGTACGCGTCCTTCAGGTCGATTGTCGCGAACCAATCTCCAGGACGGATGCACGGTAGAATGCAGCGGACCGTCACATCCGAAACCGAAGCTTGGCCAGGCTTCGGTTCAGACGCCTCAGGTCCAAGATTGGTCGCAGCCCGCCTGATTTCTTGGGGACCAGGAAGTATGGGCTGTAAAACCCGCGTTCCATATCGGCTGGAGGGACCGGCTCGACAGCTCCTTTTGTCAAAAGGGCATCGATCTCCTCTCGCAGGAATGAGGCGCCTGTCCGGGGGACAGGGGTGTGCACTACGCCTCGAAACCTGGGGGCTTTCACGAACTAAATCGTGTAGCCCTGCAGGATTGTCCGGACCACCCACTGTGAGACCCCGGGAAGCTTCCGCCAGGCTCCCAGGTAAGCTGACAGGGGTACTGGTCGGGACGTGCCGATGGTCGCAAAGGCGGGGCCGCCGTGAGGCGGACTTGAAGGCGGAATCACCAGTGGAACACGCGCCCAAGTCTGGGTCTTCGTCGGAGACCAAGGAAGATGAACCCCAGACCGCAGGGCATGCGGTTCCACTATTCTCGGGAAGTACATGAGATCTGTCTTTGACACAATAGGTGCCGCCGTCCTGAAGGACGGCAGCGAGGAGTGTGTGGTGGACTCCCCCCCTCCAAGGGGAGTTGGGTCGGTGACTTGACCCGAAGAGCAGCTCATATATTCACGAGTCGCCAACCTCAGGGGCGCTTCTTACTAGAAGCCCTCGTCTGCCTTCGAGAACCCTCCGAGGTTGACTGCGTCTTCCGCCTTGTAGAGGTCTTCCTCGGACCAGAGGTCGAAGGCGCAGACCGTGGCGGAGGACGCTCTCTTTGGCGGCGAACAGGCAGAGAGGGGTCCGGCGCAGAAGTAGCGGAACACCACTGCTTCCGACGCGGGACCATGAGCTCACCCAGAGCCTCTGCCTGTTTCCTGATCGTGGAGACCTTTGACGCAAAATCGTCCATGGCACGCCAAAGAGGCCATCTGGGGACACAGGGGCATCCAGAAACCTGTTACGGTCTTCGGGAAGCATAGTCGCCTGCTCCAACCAAAGATGGCGTTCCTCGACCACGAGAGTGGACATCGTGCGACCAATATTCAGCGCAGCTGATTTAGTAGCACGAAGCGCTAAATCAGTGGCCGAGCGCAAGTCTCTGAGAGACTGCTGGTCACCACCCCCTTGGTGCATGTCACGGAGGACCTTGGCCTGAAAGACCTGTAAGGTTGCCATAGCATGCAGCGATGCAGCAGCTTGACCCGCGGCTGAGTAAGCCTTCGTCATCAGGGCTGACGAAAACTTACCAGCTTTGGAGGGAACAGTCGGACGAGACCGCCAAGCGGCAGCACTGCCGGGGCACAAGTGCACCGCGACAGCCTGCTCCACCCGGGGAATCGCAGAATACCCCCTAGCTGCTGCATCATCCAAGGTGGTGAAGGGGGAGGAGCTGGAAGCCCTGGCAGACAGGGGAGCCCGCCAGAATTTAGTGAGCTCCTCGTGCACCTCCCGGAAGAAAGGAACTTCAGGAGCGCGGGGGGCAGAGCCCGGGCGCTTACCTAAGAACCAGTCATCCAACCGCGACGGCCCTGAGCTGGAAGGTGCTTGCACCTCCAGCCCAATAGCGGCCACGGCCTTGGAGAGCACCGCGAATGCATCAGGCTCCGGCTCTGCCGCGACCCCGGAGGGTGGCAGCGGTGAGCTGAAGGACTCCGAAGAAAGCGCCCCTTCCGATGCTGCGAGGGAAAGCAGATCGTCAGCAAGGTCACACGAGGGCCCAGGCAGCGCCGAAGCGCTATCCGAGTCCCCCGCGGACCAGACGGGGAGCACACTCTGGCTTTGGGGACAGTGCGAGGGATCGCCTGACACCGATCGACCCAAAGCCGCAGAAGAGGTGTTTTGGGACAGGCCCCTCGGAGTCGAAAGCTCACCGGGAGCCGAAGCTCCGGTGTCCTCCTCCTCGAAGAAGGACCGCCTATACCTCAGAGTGTGCGCCGGGAGAGCGTTGCAATGCACGCCCTCTCGCCTCACAAGAGCAGCACAGGCGTGTTGAAAGCCCAAACACTCCACGCATTTCTCGTGACCGTCCTTCGACGAGATAAACCCAACACAGCCAGGATTACAGCACGTTTTGCTCATCGTGTCGAGAAAAATGGACAGGATGTGAACAAACGGCTAACACAAACACTGGACAGGCTAATGCCGGAGGAGACAGAGGCGCAGCGACAGCGGCTTACTATACTGGGGCTAGCAGACAACTACGCTGTATTTGCTAGGTAAGCAACCTCAATCTCAACTGGCGGTTTTAGCGTCAAAGTTAGAGAGGAGAGTGACACTCAGTCCGCTCCGAAGGAAAATCGCATACTGAAGCGTGCGTTACGCCCGGTCTTATACCTGGCTGATTGCTAATCAATCACTCACGCCTGCAAATCAATTTGCGCATTAAACAATTCGGTCCAATCTCCCATGGAGATCAGCTCCCATTCAGTCGGTCATCGACTAAACGTCTCCGGTACCGACTGAAAGGGAACTAGATACTATTTTTCAGTAACTAGCACAACACTGCCGTGAAGATCTTATATCAGAGTGGATATATGCGTTTGAGCTCAAACTGGCAAATGCTAATCGAAGGCCATGGGGAAGTCAACAAAGACAGAATAAAGCACCGATATACACAAAACTGGAAAGAAATCAGCGAGCTTTAGTTACTGCATTCCACTGAAATAAGCCGATGGCATGAAAAACCTTTTAGACCATTGAAACATCTCAGAGAATTGTATTTGATAAGTGTATGATTCATAAAACTATACACTTATTGGTTGTGAATGAAGCCTTTGAAAATAAAACTGTTCAGAAGCTTAGATTCTACGATTTTTCTGACACATAAATGAAGTTTAAAAGGTACGACATCTCTTTGGAGAGTAGCTGAATGGCTTGGTACTCAGTGCTCTCACAATGGCGTTTCTTTTTTCACAAAGTTTTTTTCTTTAAATAGAAGGGTTGGTTCAAGGAGAAAATGTCACCTCATTTGTTGCCTTTGCTCTCTTATATTTTGGGTGCATTATGTGAGGAAAACAGTTTACAAATCATTGCACTTTGTGGAACTTTGTCAGGTCCGTGAGCTTTTTTCCATCACTCAATATGAAGCAAATGTACATTTTATTGATGTCGGTATTGCTTTAAAGTAAATTATACTGTGAATTGTTTTGTTTTTTTTTAATGACGCTGTTTTGTGGACAGGCTCTGCATGCTGTGAAATTCTGCATTGTTCAGGAGTAGTGTGACCGCCCCATGACGCAGGAAGAGGTGCCCCAGTTCATCAGTTCACACAGTTCAATTCACCATACAGTGCATTTAACCCATTCAAGTGCAAACACACAGCAGTAACAAAACAGACCGTGAACACACAACCGGAGCAGTGGTGGAAACTGGAGCCTTACTCAAGGGCACCACAGCTGTGGTTGCCATAGGTGCAGAGTGAGGTTTGATCACTATGCCGATGACACTGGGAACCGAATCTTTTGATCACTAGGCAAGGTCCACTGCTGGGCACTGGATACCTCTGGGTACACAGCGGAGCCTTCTAGAGCAGGGGTCTCCAACACGGTGTCCGTGTGCACCTTGTCGCCCGTGAGGACCACATGAGTCGCCCGCCACCTGTTCTAAAAATAGCTCAAATAGCGCCACATTCCAGTGAGCTGAATCTAATTTAATATGATTGCTATTCGTGTTTAAATGACACTTGCACGTAAGCTTGATGTGACAATGTATTAAAAAAAAAAAAAAAGTATATATATATGAACTACAACCGGGGAGAGTTGAAAGTCATATGATGCACTATGACGAAACAATTAAGCAGCGCAGCGAAAATGAGACGACTAACTCATAGAAAGATTATTTAATATTCGCGATGAATGCAAGGTAAAGGTTTTTTTTTCCTCTGTGGAAGGAGCATATGTTTGTCTCATTTGACCGTGGCGGTGGTGGCCAAGCGGCACAACGTGGAGAGACATTTCACGACACCATCTCAAAACTAACTCAGCGTACAACATACTGGCAAACCGCACGCAATGCCAGGCTTCCTTATAACTGAAAGAAACCGATACCAGAATTGGTTTCCAGTTCATGTTTAGTTTAATGCATTTGTAAAATGTAAAAATTGTGTATGTTAAAATAAAATGATCTTAGCTCACTTTTTGTATTTATATGATTTATTATTTGTACATTGGACATTGTGATTTCCTTGGACTCTTGTAGAAGTGATCATATTTAAGTGTTATTTGAATTTTTTTTTTTAATTTAAATAACACTTGCACTAAGACAAATCATAAATATAAAGTGTTGCATTTAAATATTTATTTGTTTACTACAAATAAATATTTAAATAGGCGGTCACCTACTTCATGACCCCAATGACATGCCTCTGTTTACCAACACCAGGGACTTGGATGGACAGTATACAGTCAATGAATAGGTTAAATCAGTCAGAAGAAACTCATGGGCAAGTGGACACTAGGAACACAAAGCTCAATACGTACCTCGGTTTTCAACCACAATAATGAGTTCAGTTCCTGTAGCTTAGTGTATTAGTATGGAATATGCAGGTTTTTGCCAATAAAATGAATGTAATTTCAGCTAAAACAAACAAAAATAAATTGATTACAAAGAAACAAAAATAAATAAGTAATTAGCCTAAAAATCAACAAATTTTTAAATATTCTCAATTCTTCATTTTGAGCTTCAGTTTCTCAGTTTCGATTACACTCTCAGCATCTTTTCAAATTTGCTTTTTGAGTTTTCGTTTGCTATCCTGAAAGTTATGTTTGTCATTCTGGCACAAATCTCCCGTGGGGGTGGGGTAGGTTTAAGGTTGGGTTAGGTTTATGGTTCAATGCTAGTTCCTCAATCGGGTTGATCTTGTAGCATTGAAGCCGCGAACAATCGTGAAGAATGATTCAGAGGGCGTGGCTGGACTGGGCGTGCCCTATCCACAACAGCCCCTTTACTGCATGTCGCAATCAGATTCAACTCCCCTTTGCCTGCCATGAGGAAATATTGATGCAATGATGCTCCCTGCCTGAAGATGGCGTTTGTGGTAGAACAAATGCTCACCCTGCCAAACGGGGAAACAGGAAAGAAGAACAGGAAGAAGAAAACGACAACAGTGAAGAAATGAAAGAAGACACAGAAAGAATCCTGGATGTCGAGCGGTTTATTGTGTTTGACGAAATGTGGAGAAAAGAGAGATTTGTAACAAGCTTTTGAGCGCCAAGCAGCGGCTCTTTAATGTTCTACTTACATCATCAAAAGAGCCAGCTTTCATTGGTCGTTCTCCTTACGAAAAACATATCCCATATGCCACTCTGAAACTCTCTTTCAGTCGGATGTGTGATGTGCCCATGATTTTGCAGGAGTTGCTTTGTCACTTTACAACGAAATTTCGGATCGATGTGTGTAGACCTTTATTGTAACACACAATACCCCCCCCTCCTCTACCCTTAGAGCTTGCTGATTGGACGTTTAAACAGGGAGCAGTTCATTGATTAGATATTTGCTTCAGAAATATGTTCACCATTGTGAATCAGAAGGTCGCCAGGTGTGTTGAAATAATAATAAACAGAGGACGGCGTACTGTTCAGTTCGTGTTTTGTGACATTTATGGTAATGTTCTATTAGCTTTACAAACAAATAAATTGGGTAAAAATATAAAAAATCCCATTTCAAGCAATAAAGAATTACTAAAAGGAATAGCGATAATTTCTGAAGAAAACACAGTTTATTTTTTTTTTATTTTCTTAAAAAGCCGGTTTTTCTGTCTGGCCCTTCGTATGTGGGTCAGGCACAGTTTAATAAACCAAATTTTAATTTGTGAATGCACAATTCATAGAGAACAAATAAAGAAAGGTAAAGAAAGAATGAAACACAGTGCTGGAAGATTTTGAGCAAGTAAGTCTGGGTGTTGTTGTCAGAGGCAGTAAATATCGAGTAGCTCTCATCAGACTCTTCTTTTGCTCTCCTTCCTTTTATTACCTCATTTCTCCCTCTGTACTATCTTCATCCCCCCAGCCCCCTTCTGGTTTTTCCAACTGATTTTATGCTGTCAGTGTGCGCGGGTGTGATATTTCAGTGATTTTATTATGTAAATGAATCTCCATTTCACAAGTGCTGCACATCTCCCGCTGACACTGTGCATTAATCAAGGTGTGTATGTTTGGGTGAGTGTGCAAGTGCACAGACTCGGTGCAGTGTGTGTTTGCTTTGTGCGTGTGTGACTAGATCTATAGCAGTGTGGGCATTTCTTCCAGTCTTTGAACCTCCCACAGCTTTTAAGACTACAAGATCCGTAAGTGTTCTCCAAGGACAAGGAGCATTTCATCCTCTTTTGTAACTCCTTCATTACAGCTATAGCACAAACATGTGTCTCCCTGCAAAACAAACACCAATCCCATTTAGTGTTTCTGTTGCTAAAGATTTTATTTATTTATTTATTTTCTGTTTTGGGGAGTCTGTTTCTAAGTGTTCTGTTTCTGCACTTAGAACTAAAACCAGACGGACGTTAATTTCAATAATGGTTTCCGAATATCATATGATAAGGACATTTTTAAATTTAAAATAAAAATAGCCCAGAAAATGATCTGTCACACTGAAGATAAAGGCGAGTCAAAGTTTTCACACCGGTCCGAACTGAGATTCTGGTTTGCTCACCATCACCTCCATCACCACCCTGAGTGACTTTTAATTATTTATTCATGGTGCACCTATTTTAAATAAAAGCCCAGCGCCAGACTTTGAACAGCGCGAGTGTGCCCGTGTCTCTCTCGCCACCTGCTAAAAACATTACGGGACCCCAAATCTGTTAAATTCACTTTGAAAACAGTAGGCAAGCAACAGAAATGACTTGCTTGCTAATGCTAGCAGTATCATAAATATGTTGCTCAACTGTCCCCTAAAATAAAAACGGGCAGGGCTATGTGATTGACGACTACACAGAACAGAGCTGACTCACCGCTTAGTGCACAAAAAAGAGCATCATTTGGCGATTCGAGGAGGTGTAGAATTTGGGGTGTTTAGGCTGTTCTGCCTGGACAGAAAACTTCAGTAAACACTGTTACACCCCCTAAAACCCCAGTTTACTGCTTTCTGGATGGAGGTGAAGGGGGGGGGGGGGTCAAGGGGGTAATAACAATATGCAATGTAACAAATGGCAGGGAAAGTGCAGGGTCTCATTGGAAGTTTCCTATCGACACAGAACTCCTCTTATGAAGTTCTTAAACATTCTTAAAGCCCAAAAATGCAGCGGAGTTCTCTCCTCCATGAATCTCCTCTATTCATGCAGTGGCTGGCATCACATCGTGAGAAAGATCATTTATGCCATCAACGATCAAATTCAGAGAGTCGTTCTCAAATTCCTGTTTTTAATGACAAAATAAATTGTATACAACAGCTGCGTGTGAGAGGCGGAGCCCTGAAACCACGATGGTTCCATCCTCAACAGGAAGTCATGTGTGCGCATGTGTGCCCGGTCATGGCAGCTCCCAGATAAGCTTGGCGCTGGCCTGATATTAGCCCAATGGCAGGGGGTGGTGTTACATCGGCCATATTTCTTTACAGTAAATGGTTGAGTGACAGCATTAACTACAGCTTTTCTAAACAGTCGAGGCCTTTATACACCTTTAAACATTATCTGGTGTACTTTGCCACTGTAGTAATCTGCATAAATGTCAGGAAATCAATTTTCTGGCCAAATCTTTGTGTTCATCTTTGCTGGAAACTTGTGGTGATCGCAGATGAGAGTATTTCTTTTTAATTTAATCATCAGAAAAATGACTGTTCTGTGCTTTTCCATATTAAATAGAAGTAAAATCATACTACATTCAAGGACTGTTTGGAGCTGGAAGCATGTGGAAGTGATGTCTTTGGGAGACTTCATGGTAGGTATCCGGTTCATTTCAGTGACTCAGGGTCTTGGAGACTCATACGGATAAAATATCTGACTTTTAGTATCAGATATCTAAATGCAAAAATAAGATGGAATTCTTTTCATTTGTTTATTAAAATGGTGTTTGCATTTGCCTTTTCAGATATAGTAGATAAACGTTTAAAAAAAAAAAAGACTCCCTGAGATCATGGTGACTGTTTAAGTAACTGACTGTTTAGAGAGATATTAATTATTCGTTTAACAATAACCATAGTCCTTAAACATATCACCAATCTTAGAGCATGGATGATCATATGGAGGATCGTTTTGCCCAATGTTGGGCTAATTTTCCCTTTGTGAAAAAAGATCCATTTCTTATGTTTTTCATCTAAAGCATTCAGGGTTTACATGCAGATAGTTCCGCTCATCAATAAGCAATCTGACCTTAGGAGACATCAAACAGAATAAATAATTCATTTACCATTTGACTCATCTGGGTTATGGGCAGTATAGGTCAGGTAAAGGGCATGGAGAGTCCACCGTCCTCGAAATTAAGAGAAATGAGGCCTGCAAATATTTTACAGTGAAAGAGAGAGAGTCACATCCTCTTGTGACCTCCATGATGAGCGCTACAGCGTAGCTCTGCTTTTAGGACAAACAAAAAAAAATAACAGGAAGTTATCAGGACAGAGATCAATGTTGACATGGGAATTCCTCAAAATTAGGTTTTCCTGAGTGTGGAATGGTGTAAGCCAGTGGGAGTTCTTTGAGATGGAGCGTTACAGATGGTTCATCTACAGCCAATTGTCATACTTCAGTAATTTTGCTAGCTGTTCTTGTTAAATACATAACACTTGTTATGCATTCAGTAACAGAAAGAATCCTTTCAGGAGTTCGAATATCTGGACCTGCTTTAACGTGCAGGCTTGCTGTCTTGCTCGGATGGGTCCGAGTAGACCTCAAAAGTCATGACCGCTGCCATGCATCGTACCCCCCAGAAACTTTGAGGATGGCAGAAGAAAAAAGGGGGTTGGGAGGGGAATGGGGGTCTGCAAAAAGGTTACTTTGGTAGAAAGTTGCAAGGAAAAGCTGGTAGGAAGTGCTTTGGTGGTGGGACAGGGAGGAGGTGCTTCTGTTGGTTCTGGGATTGGAGATGGGTCTGGAGACGTGCTCTCCGGAAAGGTTGTGGTTGGATGGTGAGTTTAATTGTGGTTGCTAAGTTGCTGTGCGGTCTGACCCTTTAGGTGCATAACTTAAAATCTAGAAGGCGCTCCGGAGTCAGGCAGGGGTTTTCTGAAGAGTCAGCTTATGATAGAAAGAAATCAATACCAGGTCTGACGCAAGTTTGCGGGTGACCCATCCAGCGCTAAGGTGACTGGGCAGGCGTCTTATATGTGCTTAACTCAGATCTCAGAAAAGCGCTTCTGGTGTTGGGTCTTGGTTAAGCGCAACGAGCCTGGGGACATGCCGCCAGGGTGTTGCCTTAAGATCGACTGAAGTCGATACCAGACCTCAAGTTAGCAGACGTCTCTTCCAGTTGCTAAGGTGCTGTGCGATCAGCCCCTCTAGGTGCGTAACTTGAGACTCAGAAAAGCGCTTCTGGTATCAGGCTTGGTTTAGGCGTAGCAAAACCAGAGGGTTCCACTGGCTCTGGCTTTGTTGATGGAATTAACGATAGCCATGTTGGCGCAATGGACTAGGATGTTGAGGGAGGTCCACTCATAGCCCCACAAGTGGGCTGCCACCACTAGGGGGTACAGCTCGAACAGGGCGGAGGATTGATCTTGGGATTGGAAGTAAGGGGGCCATGTTGATGCGAACCAACGACCTGAAAGGTAACCCCCGAAACCTGTGGAGGGGGCTGCATCTGTAAAAGGCCTATGTCGATGGGGGAGGAAGCTACGTCGGAGTAGAATATGGAGATGCCATTCCATTGCCTGAGGAAGGAAATCCAAAGGCTGAGTTCATTGCGGCATGCATCTGGGAGTGTGGCAGTGTCGTGGAGCTTTGAGATGGTTGAAGCAAATGACAGAAGGAGGGTGGCAAAATTTAGGTGCCCTAGGAGTGAGAGGAGGCCTCTTTTGGTTGTTTTTTGGCTTCGATGGCTGAAGTTGCTATTTGGATGATGGGATAATTTTTTTCCTTGGGTAGGCTTAATTGGAAGGTGTCTGAGTTTATGGTGATGCCCAGAAACTCGAGGGATCTTGAGGGACCCAGCGATTTTTCTTCGGCTATGGGGATGCCCAATTTTTAAAATAATGAATTGGCTGTGGTTAAAAACAATGTCCAGGAATCAGTGGCATCAGAGGTTGAAATTGCGCGGGGGCTGAATCTTTCAACAAGACAATGACCCTAAACACGACTCCATATTTACAGCAGCACTCATGCAGAGGAACAAGTACAATGTTCTGGAATAGCCATCTCTGTCCCCAGACCTGGATATTTTTGAACATATGTGGCGTGACTTAAAGTGGACCGTCCATCCTCGGAAACCATCAAAGACTGAGATGTTTTGTAAAGAAGAATGGTCCAATATACCTTCTGCCAGAACACAGACTAGAACTGGAAGCTACTGAAAGTGTTTAGTGGCTGTTATTTCTGCAAAAAGGGGATAAAGTAAAATAGTTAAGTTAATAATTCTTTTGTGGTAGCTAATTTAATGCACATATTTCATAAATCATATAAATTTCATTCTCAAATATCACTGTGTTCGTCTCCGATATGATTAAATTTATTACTGTAAATTTCTTATCTAACCAATAAGGACAAAAATACAGGCGACGCGCATTTAGAGACACAACAATAAGCATGTGGTAAAAGGCGGACTATTTCCCTCAGCCGGGGGCAGCGAATGGATGCCGGGAAGGCCAAAGGGACCCAGGAGGTGCCCTCTGACCTGGTTGAGTTGAGTCACTGGGGCTCGGCTGGATTACCGTCTTTCGGAGGATCATGCTGTGGCACTGGACCACTAACATTCCAACAATAATGGTGCCATTATTTTAATAAAAGACTTGCGCTTCCTTGAAGTGCAAGTGTGTATGTGTCTCTCTCACCACCCACTACAATATATATATAACTGAAAATAATTTCACAAAAATTGTTCATAATACTATGAAGACAGTATAAGGTCTATTGTATTTTTCAAACTAAGATTAGCAAGCATATAAGTCATCGGTCAAACTGTAGAATCTGTGGCAGAAAGAAGTACAGTATACTTTAAACATTTGATACAAATGGTTTTGAGGCAGTCATGGGCTTTTTGATAAAAAAAAATGTACAATCAAACCTTTAAAAATAAAAACTAGCCAAATGTGTGTTTGTGTGCGCGTGCGTGTGTGTGTAAGTACAGCAGGTGAAAGTACAATGGCATCTCTGAGTGTGTATATGTAACTGGCTGCAAATGAGTTTGATGCTGGTGTGCAATGTGACTCTCCCCAGGGCTGCAGTGATTCTCATTAAGAGTAAGAGACATGGAGAGATTCTCACAGCAGGACTGGAGCAATCAGCCTCCCACATTCACCTGCACTACACCCCCAAAATCACACACATCTCTCCGCCAGTGTCTATTTTTCAGCACAGAAAATAAATTCAATTTGCAAATCACTGGAACATATTCTAATTGAATTTCACATTGAAGTAGGAAAGCAATTTAGGGATGAAATCCCACGTTCCAGTGTTTCTATTACTCATCGTCTGTGTTAGAAATGCATACTGCAGAATACCAATGCAAGACTGTCTGAAAGAAGTTCAGGTCACAGCAACTGTTATTAAATAATAGAAAAATAGAAAAGTTTGTGCTTTTTGAGCAATGAGGATCTTGTTGAGTGAAAGAAACCTTTAAGTGTGGTGAAAAGAATATTTTACAATACTATAATTAAAATTCTAATTGAAAGAATTAGTGAGGCCTGGGTCATACAAATCATCTGGCAGGAAGTTGCATGGTTTACACGGATGGGGGCACCTGCCTAGGAACCCCCGAATCTGGACCCTAGTTCTTTAGGGATCAGGGTCTCATACAGAACCTGGCAGAGCTGACTGCTCCACTCAATCAGATGATAAAGAGGGGAGGAAGTTCAAGATCAAAATGGGGTACTGGAGAGGGGGTGGTGCTGACATCAAGGTAATAGTACCTTTTGAAGGTATTGGGTGTAGACCAGCCCACAGCTCTGCATATGTCAACGAATGAGAGTCCCCGGACCAGGGCCTATGAGGCGGTGATGTTGTGTGTGGAAAGGGCGCTTACCTGTAGAGGGCAGGGCATCTCACACACCTGATAAGCTAGCTGGATAGCCTCCACAATCCAGTGGGCTAACCGCTGCTTGGAAACAGCGTACCCACGGCCTCCGAAGTATATGAACAACTGCTGGGAGTTACAAAACTCCTTGATTCTGTCCATTAAGATACAAAGAGTTCTGACAGGTCAATGGAAACCTCGAAGTTCTGTCTCCGCCCGGGCCAGGGCTTGCAAGGTCACCTGCTGGTTCTGGATGGGAAACGATGAGACACAAAGTACGAAGTGTTGTATGTTCAAAGATTGCAACAAGTGGTTGGAGTTACAGCTGCCTTTCCATCAACTGGAACCATTCTCCAGCTTCAGCATCAACAAGGCTTTTGTGCCCACAGAGCTGCCACTTACTGGAAATTTCTCTTTTTAAGTGACAGAGAATGATTAATGTTGATTACCGAACAAAGTGGCTTGTGCATGTAGTTTTGCTGGAGAAAGAACAGTTGATCTGCTAACATAAGAGCTCTCAGAATCAGAAGCAGCTTTATTGCCATGTGTGTGTATGTTTGTGCACACACATGGAATTCCTTTTGGTACAATACAAACCACAAACGTAGAATAAAGTGCAACACAACAAGCAGAATTAAGGCTTGATGAAAAAGAATAGGCTTGATGAAATGTAAACATTTGAACGGAGTCTATAAAGTGTGGTGTGCTTTAGTGCAAACTGCAAGGAGATGAAATGTGCGAGAGTCCAGGAGCGGGTAAAAGATGACGGGAGATAGGAGCTACAAGTTCAGCAGATGGATAGCTTGAGGAAAGAAGCTCTGTTTGTGCCGTACAGTCCTGGTGTTGGTGGCTCTGAAGCGGCGGCCAGAGGCCAAGAGCTCAAAAAGGTGGTGTCCGGGGTGAGTGGGGTCCAGAGTGATTTTGTTAGCCCTCTTTCTCGCTCTGGAGGTGTACAGGTCTTGGAGGGAGGGCAGGGGAGAACCGATGATCTTCTCAGCCGTATGAATAGTCCTTTGAAGTCTATGGACGTCTGCTTTAGAGGTGGAGCAAAACCAGACAATGATGGAGGACCAGAGAACAGACTGGATGACCGCAGAGTACAACTGGGTTAGTAGTGAAACAGGAAGTACAGTCTTTGCTGGGCCTTCTTCACAATGTAGTCGATGTGTGTGCCGCACTTCAGGTCCAGAGAGATGATGGTACCCAGGAACCTGAATGACTCCACTGGTGTCACGGTGGTATTCAAGATGGTAAGGGGGGTGTGTGCAGGGGGGCTTCTCCTGAAGTCCACTACCATCTCCACTGTTTTGAGGGTGTTGAGCTCAAGGTTGTTTAGACTGCACCAGAGAGCCAGCGGCTCCACTTCCTGTCTATACGCAGTCTCCTCACCATCCTGGATGAGACCAATGATGGTGGTGTCGTCTGCAAACTTGAGGAGATTTACAGAGGAGTTGTGCGAGGTGCAGTCGTTGGTGTAGACATGATTTTCACTTTTTACCCTCTAGCGGGTCAGCACGGCAATATCTGGTTAATTTCCTGTAATTGTCTTTCCTGAATAAACATAGGTTTCTTGTTCAGAAGTCTATTGTGTAAAAAAATTTAAAGTAAAATCTTTATAAAAAAAAAAAAACATTTGTTTCTAGCCATGAATAAGATAAATAATAAACTATTACAAAAATCACAGCTCTTTCATGAGCCTGAGACAGTTTTGCTTATTGTGGAGGCACTTTCTGACCAAAGATAAGAATTTGATGGAATATTTTTATGAAGGTCATGGAGGAGGTTGTCTGATAGGCATCTGTTTATTGCTCAGCTAGGGTGAGGAGTGTGCCAGTAAATTTAATTTGAGGTTTAAAAGTACAAAGAGCTGTTTTATAATTCATGGAGGCTTTGTTTGAGGGGAAGACTTCATCAGACTCTTTAGTTTAGCTTTCACCTCCTCAGCGTGAAAACATGAAATATTAACCGAGGTTGTATATAAGTGTCAAAAATAAATTAATTTTCCTCACACCTTTAGACTGGAGATTAAAGGAGGTCCTCTATATTTCTCAAAAATCTAGGAATTCTAGTAGCTTCAAGTAAATTCAAGAGATTTTAGGAGAGGATGCAATGCATTCAGTAGCCATTCATTCATCTTCTTATCCCCTTGCGGGGTCACAGGGTTCTGGGCTTCAGATAAGTCTGCACTTAGGGCAACACACTCGATCACACCTTTTTTATTTCGATTATTCAATTAATCCAATGCATGTTTTTGGGGATTGTGGGGGAAACCAGGAAGAAACCCACAAAAGCAATAGGAGAACATGCAAACCGGCAACCTTCTAACTGGAAAGCCACAGTGCTACCCACTGTGCTGCCATGCCAACCACATTTTGTAACCATGTTTCATGTAATTTAACATAAGAAAATTTTGTGGCAATATTTCAATCCCCTATAAAAAGAACTCAATGTTTCAACTGGACACTCACCTGTTCCCTGATTGAACAACTATTCCTCACAGAAAAAAGTACAATTACTTATCTGATTTCACGATTCATGGGGGCTGCATTGTATTCACAGCGTTCTACACTACCCTGAACTCTCACCTGTTTTTTCTCAGATACGCAACTGCTTCTGGACTTTAAGAAAGAACAGAACTTACCTGAGAAATACTGTAACCATCATAAAAGCAGAAGCCAATAAGAACTTGATGTGGTCATCCAAGAAAAAAATCACCAAGATTTTAGTGTGCAAATTTATTACATCTTCATTAAAAATAAAATCCATGTAACATGTCGATTAGTGTGACAGATGGAAATGTTTGAAGTATCTGAACAGTATTGTTCATGATTTTCTGTGGCTTTCAGTTTCTGGGCTTCATTTGAACTGATTTTGTAATTAAAAAAAAAAACTCCACCAAGTTTACAGAGAGAGAGAGAGAGAGACTGAGGAATTTATTGGGCAACTGTGAAGTGAGAATCTAATAATGAAGCCTGTTTGTTGAGGAACCCAGAGGAAATCACTGAATCTTCCGAATAGTGAGTGGGTCAGTTTTTCCAGCACCTGAGTCTCCCACAACGAGCTTGACCAATCTATATCAGCAACTAGCTGCATGCCAGACTACTGTATTTCAGGGAATAGTGGATGGTTTGCAGTAACGTTATCAGGGATCTTATTTCTCTTCTCCTCGATAAAGATACAAGGTCAATCTAGTAATCAGCTATTTTTATTTTATTAATTAAATGATTGTGTTATTGGTGGCACAGTGGATAGCACTGTTGTCTTCCAGTTAGAAGGTTGTCGGTTCGAGGCTCACTGGTGACCTTCCTGGAAGGAGTTTGCATGTTCTCCCTGTGCTTGCATGGGTTTCCAATGGTTTCCCCCACAATTGCAAAAACATGCTATTAGGTTAATAGAATAATCTAAAGGTTCCCGTTGGGTGTGAATGTGTGAGTGAATGTTGTCTTGTGATGGACTGGCATTCTGTCCAGGGTACCCCCGCCTCTTAGCCAAAGCGAGCTGCAGATAGGCACCGGCAGACCCCCGTGACCTCAAAAGGGAATAATAAGTGGGTAGAAGATGACTGCTTGTGAAATGGTTAACTACAGTGAGAGAATGTTTAATTTAAATCTTTGCTGAAATCACAAGTTAATTTTTCCTGATTGTACAGCACCCAGAATTGACAGATTTGTTCATATTTTTCTGATTTATTAAAAAATATATAAAGACTGACTTAGAGAGTTTGGTTTGAAATACAATGTCAGTGTTTTTCTTTCCTCCCAGCTGTAGTCTTTTGCTCTTCCTCTACAGGAAGTCAGGGGATGTATGCTAGATACTGTATCATGGGAGCTAAAGGTCATACAGCTGACGTTGTGTGAATGTGAGAACGGAAGGAGGATTTATCCGCACCACATTCACACTGCAATGTCTGGTCTTCAATTGTTGACCTGCACATTTTTTTCACTTCTTCACACTGTTGTCTTAAATTAATACATTAAGCATCTCATCAGCGATCTCCACCATGTTGGCCTCATAGTGTACAGAAATGAGAAAAACAGAAAAGAAGACACTTGGATAAAATCTTCATTTGGTGTTTCTTTGCCACAAGCTTCTGCATTTTATATATGAGCTTGGGTTTTGTGATGTGGCCTTGTTTTTCAAAAGCTGGATCTGGTTTCTCATTTTTTTGTAAAACAAACACTGCTGCACTAAAAACACAAGATTGTGGACAAGTCCATGCTCCATACTTTTAGGCAACTTCGTGGAATCAGATTGGGGACGGTCCCTTTAGAATGCACTACTGAAACCCAGCGCACAAAGTAGGGTACATGAAAATCTCAGCAGAAAACCTTTGGAATGACATGCGAGATTCAAAGATTGAAGGTAAGCCTTTTTATCCAACAACAGAGTCTGAATTTGTGCTAATGCCAACTATTTCCCATAAACACACTCCTAAATATAGAAGAAATAACAGAGTAATAAAGATAGATGCCCTAATGGAGATGGCATCTTGGTTTTTGCTGCTAAAATGTTTGCTAATAATTTTCTAGAAATATTTTAAAAGCCTCAAATTGCCCTCTCTAGCCATTCGTCCTCTAGTTCTGGGAAAACCTCTTGGGAAAAAAAACAACAGTCTTTTCCAAGCTGCTGGTGAAAATCATTTAATTGCTGCGGGTATTGTTGTCTGAAGTCAAGTAGATTGAATACATGTGATGACTCAATGACTGAAGACTAACTCATCTGTATGGAGCTGCACCCATATCAAGCTTGTACAGATGCAGGCAGACAGTAAATGAGGCAATTAGCAATCCAGACACAGCCCACATGACCTAGAATTCAAAACTATACAGTCATTTACCCCTGGCCTTCCAATGCTGCTTGTGCTTTTGCAATTCAAGAGATGTAACACGGTAAAAGGATCTTTTTAATGTCGAATGGAAACAGTCAGGAGATGGAAACACTGAGATGTTTATCCAGCCCACTCTGCCCTCATCACTTTCCCTTTGTTTCACTATAGCTGTCATCACAAATCCTACTGAGAGGTTATGTGTACAGTAATAGTGTCTCTGCTCATGAAGGTAACTGTAAACCTCTGAAGCCAGTGTTCGCTTGATGAACGATTCAAATGAAAACAATGTTTTTTTTTATGGCAATAAAACTGAAAGTGTGCGATCTGACTTTATATATTCAACAAAAAATTGAGACCTCATGTCTTTGTGCGTTTGCTTTCTGCCGGTCTCACTCATTGTACCCGTCTGGTCTCTCATCTGTTCATTATCTCCCCCTGGTGTTTCTTGTTGCCCTTAATAGTTGGGCTAGTCATCCTATGCGGCGTGGATTTATTAAGCTTGTTGCTTTTTAGTCTCCGATAGTTTAGTCTCTTCAGTTTGTACTTCCACCATCGCGGGTGCTTTTGTTTTCCTGTGAATAATAAACTGTTTTATTTGACTTCTCGTCTCCTGTTCTTGAGTTTACCTGTTCAATCTTGTAACACTGGAACCCAAATCAGATTTTTGCCCATTTGTGAAACAGTGGGAGCTGAGCCCAGACCCTTATAGAGAAATCTAGATCTTACACAGGAATAAAAGCATTTTTTCTGCTTTCTTGAGCCTTGTGGCATCTTCTCTACAGCCAAAAGATACTTCAAAGTGTCAAAATTAAATGATGTTTTATTGGTAATATATTCATGGATGACACAAAAATAAAAAAAATATTTTCACTGAAGCCCGGGGATGTTAAATACGGTGGCACAGCACAAATCAATTTTGCATGTACAACACTATTGCAAATCAACAACTAAATATAATATTTAATTTGCAAATGCGATTTGCACACAAAGTTTATTTGTGAAACACAAAAGCAAAAAAAATAAATAAAGTAAAAAAAAAATAGTGGAACTGGCGTTTGCGAGCTCATTTACATCATAACTACTAGCATGTAAAAACTTCTAGCTCTCCACTGTCATGAATAGAATGGATGCCTGAAAATATAAGTACGTTGAAAATATGATTATTGACATTTTCCGTGTTATTTTCCAATATTGTAGTATATTATGGTGGGAATGATGTTCACATGTTTATATTGGACTTCCTTTCCCTTTTATACCTCTTGTACCGGTTGGGAATGAGGGACATGGTTCTGGTCACTCATATAGAGTGGGGTAGGAAGCATTGGTGCCAACTTTTTATCATTTGGTTTCAGTTTACCGTTGGTTACTCACAGCTGTTAGCTTTAGGTGGTTAAAGGCTGATGTTCAGCTTTGAGGATTAAAATTACTAGTTAGAGATATTTACTTTACCACCCTTCACATTATCACACCACCAATATCATAACGCACAGAGTCTCTGGTGAAAAAAACAGGAAGTAGAGGTTGATGGCAGTGATAATATTATATATGACATTTTGGCCAGATAATGACTTCAACATATTCCTACAGAAACCAACTTGAAACTTACATAACGGTAAGAGTTTTCGGATGTGTTGGTCTTCGGGTCAAAAGCTCTAGCATGTAAACGAGCTCTCTAGCGCCCTCAGTTCCATTTTCTTTTGCATTCATGTTGTAGGACCAGTAACACACTTGTGCACAACACAAATCAACTTTGGGAGCGCAATGCCACTGCAAATAGAATAAAAACTACTGCAAAAAAATACAGATTTACATTGGTGTTAACAAAATCATCAACCCTGTCGTTCTGTTTAATGGGTCTCTTTCATCTTAGTCTTCTTCCGAATGTTATGTGATAATTATCTTGGACAAAACTAGCATCCGTAAGTTTACATCCGTAAACACCTTGCTTCGTCATGGCCTCGTTTCGTCTTCTTTGCATCGGAGAAACATACGTTCAGACCAACACCAGATCTGAGTGACAGAGTATCAGTAATGTGAACGACACACCAAAAAACGTAATTTTTCAATCTTCGAAATTGAACATTCAGACCTGCAGTTTGAACACAGCCCTCATGTCACAGCTGTGAAGGGCAGCATCAGTGAAAACTCACGTTAATTTAAATTTTAAAAATGTAAAGATATTAGCAATACCAAGCTAATCATTTTATTTATTTGCCTCAGAATGTTTAATATGTGTATTTAACATCATGTTTATTTGCTTTGTTGTTTCTCTAAATGGGTTCATTTTCAAAATCTATTTTAAAAGCCTAAACATTTTTAAATGTGCTACTAAAATCACCAGGGGTTTCGTTTCACAAAGGGTTTATGGTGAAAAACCCTGGATGCCTAGCCTTAGCAGGATTTGTCTGGGGCATTGAACTGTTGAACACACCAATGGCTGTATGTGAACTGATCTATACAAACCATTTTATTACTATTTTTATTCTAATTAATTAGCTAACCAGGCTTTCTAGCTAGCTACAGTCAAAGGATGGTCACCCATAATATGGAAAATAAGATTTTAAGAGAATTTCTCAAATTCTATCAAGCACCACAGAGACGGCTAGTGGCTGCATATAACGTTGAGAGCATTATTTGAGCTAAACACATCTCAACTTGAGTCAACTAAGATTTAAGTTTAAAAAGGGAACATAATATTTATTTTACGATAAATAAGTGAATTTGATATTTATTACCATACCAGACATGATACAATTGATCCATCTAATTCCATGTCGGAGAAACCATGCAATGTGCTTCCACCTCTTTTGGGAACAGTGTTGGCATCCTACTATTGATGTGTAGTTCTTGAACGATTGAGAGGAACGGATCGTGTCACAGGGCGATTCATTTTTGAGTGTAGCCAGTTCATCATTAATGACAAACAAACAAAAAGACTTGGAGGGCTTGAAAAAAGAAGAAATCTTTTCAGTTTCCGGCTCATACTACATCAGTTCACATAACAGAGTGGTCATGAGCCAGAAACCGAAAAGATTCATTCTTTTTCGCTCCGAATGAAAGACCCTGAAAATGCATTGGTTAACATTACAGAGCGGTCAAGTGACAAAAGAACAAAAGGACTCGAGAAAATAACTAACGTTGATCAAATTGATAAAATCATTCTCATTCCAGCCCAGACGGCACTCGTCAATTTCAGAGAGAGGTAATGTATGGAACATAGGGGACTTGTCTTGGAGCATTATAGTTTGTCTCAATTGTAGCGTGATTCACATTTGCTTATATATAGCAGGTGTGTTAGGGAAATAACACACAACATTTTATTGGAATTTTATTAAAATGAACAAAATGACAGTTCATTTTGCTGAAGCAGACTCAAAGACAGAGATCTCAAAGATAAGTAGCTGCCAAACTGGAACCATTGAAGCTCTCTCTCTCATGCTGTTCTTGAACTAATCCACATGAAGTTGGGGATGGGTGACATCACATTTGGGAATATAATGTTTGTTTGTTGATTGGTAATGTTTTTATTGTCTACAATGTTCATTAAATATGTTAAAGAATTCTGCAGCTATTCATTCACTCAGTACTCCCCAGATGTAAGGGGCTAGCTAACAAACGTCATGCTTCATATTTGCTCAGGTTTTCCCATTAAGTGCTGGTGGCAAAATACAAAACATGGAACTCCACCTCAATAATGAGCCATTCATGCACGGTTTGATCAGCTGGGCGTGTAGAGGTGCAGCTTTTTCTCACAGCTGTCTCCATTAGCTTTGATCCATTTAGCTGTTGGCTGCGACCCGCCGCTACCTTTACATCGATGGCTTCGAAAGAGAAAATGCTTCTCAAGGTTCATCAATAACAGCAGAAGCTTTAAATATGTCATTGGTTTTGAGTCCCATACAAATGACAAGAGTAAATGAAGCTTGGACCGAGCTTTGGGCTGTCAAAGGGCTAAAGTGGCCGAGTCTAACACTCACTTTGAAAGGCTTTTGATGCTTTGATTGGGTTTAAGCCAATATTTTGCCAGTTCGAGCTGTCGCGGTGATGTTCAGCCGATCAGTGGTGTGTCTGAGCTGATGCATGGCTGTGTATCATTGCTCCCAGCAGCATTAAGATGACAACACAACAGCTGCCTTTAAATCTCTGTCACTCTCCCTCCAATGATCAAAGCTTCGAGCTTCACATACTCTTTCTTTCTAGCTTTCTTTCTTGCTCCCTCTGTCTTGACATCTCTGAAACATTGAATGCTGATCTCACAGAAGGAGTGAGAATATTACAAACAGAGAGAGAGAGAGAGAGAGAGAGAGAGAGATTTGAGAGGGCTATCGTTTCCTGCCGATAACCCTTGGAAACCGAGCCAAAATTAATTCATGCAAAATTGCCCGACTGGACTCACTTTTAACTTCTAATAGGAAGATCAAATGTCTACTCTTCTTTCCCTCATCCCTCTCATCTGTCTTGCCCCTACTCCCTGCCTTCAGATAAGTCATAAATTAAGATTGCTCTGTGACTTTTAATTAACTCCAAGATTTCTCACTTCAGTCCTGCAAGCTCCAATTTTCACCACAGTCCAACAAGTCTCCCTCCCTTAGCTTGCCACTTTCGGGCCAAGGAAAAGTCATTGATTATGTATGTTGGCATGCGATTGTGAAAGTGAAGAGCCCATCATGGCTCTGAGATATCCATTAATTTAAAGGCCACGAGACAGGCAGTTACAGTGAATTTGCGCAGTAATATAGCCGCAACATCACTCATTAACTCATCGATTTTCACATGGCTGGAAACTTTTTTTAGATGCCCATTAAACAGATTCACTCCTTTTAAATCTGTCAGGAATCAGCTCTAATAAGGAGGGAAGGATTCAACCAAAGGCCCATTTTCTGTCTGTAGCTGAGGCCAGGCTGCATGATTGGATGATACATCGCTAATGGTAAATCCCAAGCGGTGCTAATGGATGTCCATCTGACACACTTCACTTTCAGGCTCAGGCTTCAACTCCTCACGCAGATGGATTTAGATGCTGAAGGAACATTCTCACTTTTAAAATTCAGCCTGGACAGATTGTTTGTAAAAAAAAAAAAAAAAAAAAAATAAAATACGCTCTACCATTTATTATTACCAGGCAGATTTTATCAAAAATAAAAGGTCATTAAATCTAGTGATGAAGCAAAAATAACAATATAATTGAAAAAGTAAAACAAAATCATGCAAGAGTTGTTTTGAACAATTTTTTTTCTTTCGTAAGTTCATGAAATCAAAATCATTATCCCCCGGTGAATTTCTTGTTTGCTTTTTTACAAAAATTCTCAGAAATATATGTATATATAGTTTTTGCATTTGTTACATTACACCACTGACAGCCAATAAATGTAATACTGGGATGAATAACATTGGCCTTTGAAAAATTGTATTGTATTGTATTGTACAGAAATCATACATATATATATATA